>PVIC010008251.1:0-48640 GCA_004025085.1 Thryonomys swinderianus | reverse complement strand
GGGGGCCGGAGGGTTAGCTCAGCGGTTCCGGTGCCCGCCTTGCAAGCGCAAGGACCTGAGTTCAATCCCCGGTAACCACATATAATGCTGGGCGTGGTGGCTCACGCCTGTAATCCCAGCACTCGGGAGGCAGAGACGGGAGGATTGCTGAGTTCACGGCGGCTTGCCTGGGCACCATAGTGAGCTCAGGGCCAGCCTGAACTACAAAGTGAGACCCTGTCTCAAAAAAAAAAAAAAAAAAAAAAAGAGTTTAGCAGAAAGGAACAACTTCCATAGGATTACAAATATGATAAGAATAATTGTAAAACACAAAGGAGCAGTTACAATTAATTCATAGAGTTGTAATAATGACAAAGGCCTTGTTAAACGACTTGTTCTGAAGAATTACTGGTGATTTTTCTATTGCTATTTTATGTTACTATACTATACTATATATAAATTAGTACATTTTGGGTCAGAGATTTAGCTCAGTGGTTCTGGCACCTGCCTAGCAAACACAAGGTCCCTGATTCGATTCCCAGTAATCACATACAACAATAACAGGCATGGTGACTCATCTTTATCAGCAATCAGTACCATATACCACAATGCCGGGCATGGTGGCTCACACCTTGTAATCCTAGCACTCAAGAGGCAGAGACAGAGGCAGGAGGATTACTGAATCCTACGCTTGCCTGGGCTACATAGCCCAGGCCCTGATTGAACTACAAAGCAAAACCCCAACCCCCCCAAAAAATTAATACATCTAAATTATAAATAAAATTTAAACAATTCCTATAATGTTAGTGTTAAAATGACTATTGATGATTATGCAAAAGTAGATGCACTAGAGTACATCAAAAAGACAAAGATACATGTAATTCATAGAGAAAGAGGAGAGAAAAGGTATTTATTTCTACTGAATAAATAGCAAAGCAAAAGAAAGGCAGGTAAGAAATGCTTCAGTATAAAAGAAATGAGTTTTGTGATTATGATGAGAAAATCTTAAGCATGTTCATAATATTTAAGAATAAAACCAACCCTGTCATGTTTGAAAAATAGCTGGGCCTATCTGCCAGCCAAAGGAAAGTAGTGTCTTTCAAACAATGTATTTCAATGAAATTTCCTAGAAAAATGCAGAAAGACTCAGTGCAAAGGTAGAAAGAAAGTCTACTGCGTATGAAGGGGAATTTGAAGGGTAAGGAAAACATTATGAAACATCCCTTGGGTCAGTCATGCTCTGTAATGTGGTACAAAGCTGGAGCACTGGGAAATGTTCTATCATGCTCAGTCAGGGACACTTTCTTATGAGCATGCATAGACTTGTCAAAGCTTTTTAACATCATACTGATGTTAAACAGGAATAGGAAAGAGTTATAAGATATTACAAGCTAAAGGACATGGCAGAAAACAATCTATCATGAGGCTCAGTCCCTGATATTTTTAATGAGTTAAAAAAAAAACCCTGAAAATTTTTCAACCTGATAACACTTATTTTCTCTGCAAAGTATGAAATTAGTGATGGAACTATACAGAACACTCTGATACTGTAGTCAGGGCTCCAATGAAGTTTAGATCCCTAGACACAGCCCACTCCCAAATAAAAAAGAAGTTAGAGCCATAGCTGCACTTAATTGATCCCTGAACATAAGTGATCAACACTATTTTTAGTCTTGCTCTTTGGGGAGAAAGAATGGAGACTAATTCCATCTGCTCTAAGACAGGGGTTTATTTTAGGAATATTTGTGGACCAAACCCAGAGTCAAATAACACTGAGAAACTCATCTAAAGGAGCTCTGGGTCCCAACCCTACAGGATTGCTCTTCAAGGCCTTCCCTTAGTATAAAAGAATGGGAGATATTAAAGACCATGTGATGTAAAATCTGACTGTCTGGAAACATAGCCCGAAAATAGGCAATTGTATTAGAGGGAAAATGGATAGCAGGGCATGTAGGCATTTCTAGTGTCAATTCTTATGTTGGTCTTCGATAAGTATTTTTTTGTACAGTGATAAATGAATCATGCTTTCATGATACTTAAAGGCTGAATCCCATTTATGTCTTTCCCCTAAATCTTCTTCAGATTCACTTCCGTTCACTTTCATCACTCCTCCTGGAGCAGTGAGAGCTATTTTTACGAGACCTTAAAATTTTTCCCATTCAAGTGATAGACTTGAACAATTCAAACTTAATCTAAGTGTCTGAAGTATCCTCCCAAGTAGACTGCAAAGCACTTGAATGGAAGTTCTTCTACTATTTTCCCTAACACAGGCTGACAGGGCCTAAGAGTTTGGAACCTGTAAAGACATGCTCAACTAATACCGGAAATGATAAAAGAAGCCCATAGAGATGAACATCAATTAACTGGTTAAAAGTGAAGGATACATGTAAACTATATTTACTACTCATGTTTGCCATGCTTCAAATGATCTAAAAAATGATTTGCACAAAATCTCCAATTTATTGGACCTGAATAAAATCATACAAAACTTGCACATTAAAGAATGTATATAATTAATAAATTACCATTTTATTCACCTACCCTGAAATATAACTAAAGATACATAGCTTTGTCTTGGCAAAGACAACATACAAGCAAGCAACTGTAAACTATTTACAGATTAATATATGGAATCATTTACTGGTTTATTCCTTGAGGACTTCCTTTTCAACTGCAATTCCAAAAATCTGTATTTTTCACTGATTCTTTCCTAATTCTTCCAACTTGATTCATCATTCTTTCCCATACTCATCAACATTTTATTGGTGGAACAAAATACCTAACATGTTCAAATGAGAGGAGGATTTATCTTGCCTTGTGGTTTCAGAGGTTTCAATCCATGATTGAGACTCTTGGACAGGTGTGGAGCAGAGGAAAGCAGCTCACCCAATGGCCACTGAAAGGAGAGAAACAGGGAAAGGAGCAAAGGAGGCACCAGCAACCATTCCCCAGGGCACACATGTAGGATCTACCCAGACACACCCAGCGTTGTGTTTTATCAATTTCCTAGTCAGATCTCAAGAAAACTAAATTGACAAGATTATACACTACATTTCTAGTGAATGCCCAGGATTTTTGCTTCTTTGAGGTTTAATGTTTACATTATATGTCTGTGTGTTCTTGTCCCATCTACCAATAAGATTATAAGTTCCTTTAAATAATCAGGAACCATGCCTCCTTACTTTGTATTACACCACAGAACCAAACTACCTTCACCAACAGTGATTTCCCTGAGAGATAATACGTGAGGCAACTAATGAAATATTTTTTGAACAAAAAGAAACTTTGGGTAGTAGAATTTAGCGACAGAACCTAGATAAAGCTCTGGCATCTTTTATTCCATGTCTTCACTAAGCTCTTTGTCATCTCTTATTTTCTGTATCCATTCTTAATGTTGTTATCTCTGTTACACTGTGTCCTTTTTTAGAGAAGCTGTCAAAGCCCAGCTGGGCAAGTCAGCAAGATATTGGTGTTGCTGTGACACCTTGTCAACAATGACACTTCTTGAGCCTGCCATAAAAACAAAGCACACTGTAGCAAGAACTATAGCAAGAATAAGATGAAGCAGTCTTTCAATATTTGGGAAGAACTAAAGACAGAGAGGTTTGTTTAAATTTCACTGGTCACTTCTATGTGGATTTTTAATACTCTAAACATTAAATTCAAACCCAGACTTCAATAACTAGATATGTTAAGAGATACTAGCTTTAGCAGGAATTTCTTCAAAAGAATTATAATTAGAGAGATTTATACCAGTATGCTGTATACATGTTTTCAACTTAATACAACAACCACATACACTACATCTTAAAATTCAATTTGTATAACAGGTTTCATGAAATGAAAAGGCTAGCCACGGTTATTTATAGCACAGTGGAAGTTGTTAAACATCTAAAACATGACAATGACCTTTGCATTATCCTGTAGTACTACCTAGAAAAGGCAATTTACTTCATAGCCTATTGAACATAGAAACCATTTTCAGGTACACCTAGTTTAACTGATAAAATTGCAGAAAATTACATATACAGCATGATAACTTTTATTTTCTGCTGCTCTAAGAAAACCACCTAAGCACATTCAAAGTTTGTAAAAATCACTATTATGTTAGAATTATCGGTTTCCTAAATTATAACAAGGCTGTCAGGGTTTGAAACCATTTGTGATGATTTTATGATTAACATAGAAAATGGGGTGACTAAATTTAACACAAAAGAGGTGTCACACTGGAGCTATAGAGCATCTATGGAGAAAAGAGAAAGGCAAGTAAGGAAGTGATTGAAAATATTCCTCATAAAACCATCATTAAAGAATCTTAGAAGACCTAGCAACAGCTACAGGTTCCTTATGGGCCTTTCATCTCTCAATTTCTCTATATTCTTTAATTTTGTAAATTATGCTGTGCTGCATGTTTTCCTGCATAATTCTTTAGAATTGTGATTGGTGACCTTGATAGGAGTCCCATAATATTGATACTGACTTAAAATTTTCTTGTTAATCTTGAAACCTTCTGTGATTATCTGAAGCTTGATGTTTCTCACATAGCAACATTTGAATTTTCAGACTGCAGTTCAATATATCTATTTTATCTTCAGTTAAAGAATCTAAATCTCCTTCATCATTTAAATTGTTCCTTCTTTGAACTTCCTTACCTCTTTTAATGTGTGAATTCCCGTTATATTTAACCTTATCCAAACCTGGTGATTGCAACTACTTGGGCTCTAGGATTACTAACACGTTGAAACTTGAAGATTTACACTTTTCAATAAAGAAGTCAGTGCAAAAGCACATAAAGTCTTTAAAATTGTAAATTAGACACAAACCAAGTTTCACTTTGCAGCTGTGTAGGATGCTAATTTCTCCTGAATGGTCTAGTCTCATCTTAGAGTGTCAAAACATTCTTCTACCTAAATAACATCTTTTCTACTTACTAAACCCTGTTCCTGGAGTTTTCAAAGTTATAATTATTCCTTAAATGCAAACAATTTTTATCTGATAAAGAAAGCTCATACTACATCATGATTTCATTAAAGAATAATACATCTTTCAACCTAGAGAGTGTGGTGTGCCAGAGAGGCAGAACTGAATGGATGTGTCTAGAAATGTCCAAGTTTAAAGAAGCAGAAGCAAAAGTAGGATTTCTGAGGAAATAATGGATAGGCACAAGCATGCCGGAAAGAAAAGGACATGAAGGTGAACATCTACAAAAGGGAAAAATGGTTACAGAAGCACATGCTACTCGGTTGAAAATTCTTGCCCTCAAATTAAAAATTCACACTTAATTCAAACGGTTTAGTTATATTAGAGACAAAACATAACTTGTAAAGTAAGACACTAATTAGAAGTAGCTGCATACATGCAAATGATAATTTATTTAGACCTTGATGTTAATTATTCTATATGAAAAACATTACAATACTGACAAGATATGGCTTCACTTAAAAAGATAAACAAATTTTTTATTCTTATCAAAATAGGTGTTAAAATATGGTATTATTAAACAATGTATGCAAATTAAGATAAGACTATATGGCATTTTCACCTATCAAAATGGTATTTTTTTTTTGAGACAGGGTCTTGCTTTGTAGTTCAGGCTGCCCTCAGCTTACTATGTAGCCCAGGCAAGCCTTGAACTCAGCAATCCTCCTGTCTCTGCCTCCCGAGTGCTGGGATTACAGGAGTGAGCTACTACACCCGGCAAAATGATAAACATTTTAAAAATGTTATGCAGTAATGTAACTGGTAGAAATACAAATTGACACAAATTGTCTAGGAAATGTTTTTCAATATTTATTGAGATCCTAAGAAATATTTTACCCTCAGGGAAGAATCTGTTTAGAGAAATTTCTTCTTAGAAAATAAACAAAGATGCAAAAAGGATTTGTTACTAGCATTATATGAAATAGATTTATTTGAAAATATAAATATATCTACATGGTTAGAGAAACCGTAGATGACATAGAAAAGAATATGTGTGTGTGTGTGTGTGTATTAGGAATAATCTTTATAAATGTACAATGATACGAGAAAATAGCTATGACTCAAGAAAAAAACCTGGAAATATTAAATTTTTATGAGATTCTTTTTCTGGGTGATAGAATTATACTTAATTTTTAATTCTACATTTGCCACAAAGGTTTTCCTTATCTATTTGGGGAAGAAGGCAACATTTTAGTACAACTCAAAAAATAGACTTCTTAGGCTTTACTAATAATTGTGAAGTGCTGTCAGTACAGAAAATTAAAAGTAGTTCATAAAGGCAGCATCAATGAAAAAATCTTCTCCAGTCTTTAAGTAACCTGTGGCACAATTATCTATGTGTCTAAATTTTACTATCCTACAATTTTAAATCTTGGATGTGTACATTCTGAAAAACAATGTCTCTTTTAGAGAATAAAAAATTAACATTGTCTTAAGTTTATAGAAAACTAAATATTTTAGCTGAATGAATTTATCCTCTATATCCTGTTAAATAAAACTATTAAGACTGAAGGGAATGAAATGATTTATTGAATGTTTAGGTATGTTACCAAGAAAAGGGAGCAAGTTTGAGTCCAAGTTTCTGCAAAATATTGCTACAAACATTTGGAAAAATGTTTGCCAACCCAGGACCAAGAGCATTGTTAGATTAAAAGAAAAAAAAAAAGGTCCTTATAGAAGATCATATAATTTTTTTCATTTAAATTTAAGAGAAAAGAGAAAATGATGTTATATTTAAGGCTAAGATAAAAATAAATGAAATAGCATAAATGACCACTCAGTTATTTAAGCAAAAACAACAACAACAATATTTTTTCCTTCATCCTCCCAAAACAAAAACTAAAAGAAGTGGAAGAAAAGGAGAATGAGAACAACTAAAACTGTACCTGGATTAATATGAGGCAAAAAAAAACGTAAAAAGAAATAAAAATGAATTTATTATTTTACAATCGAGCTAAAGATTATTAATATTTTTACTACAAAATAAAAATTCTACAAAACAACAAAGTCAAAATTCTAAGACTTAGGGAATATATTTTTAATATTTGTGAAGCGAATGTCTTTATGTACAATCTCTAAGATCATTTCACAGTAGAATCGAGAAAAGTAGGATAGAGGAAGTCACCTTTCATACTTTCAAAATTTCTTCTGTAATGCCAGACGTGGTGGCTCACGCCTGCAATCCCAGCACTTGGGAGGCAGAGACAGGAGGATTGCTGAATTCGCGGTGGCTTGCCTGGGCACCATAGTGAGCTCAGGGCCAGCCTGAACTACAAAGCGAGACCCTATCTCCAAAAAGCAAAACAAACAAAAAAAAAATTCTTTTGAAATATAGAATTTTTACCACAAGCTTATGTTTTTCTTAGAATTCAGGAAGAAGGAATAAAAGGTGCTGAGGGGAAAAGTGAGAGTAGCAAAAGAAAAATTTAGTACTACACTGTCCATAAATATCAAAACTGTCATAGTCTCCTACCTTCAGCCAGGTAATATGGAAAAGTGACCACAGTGCTCTCCAGGTGCAACTACAGCTGAATTCAGTCAGAGGCACGGCCTTTGGTACTCCTCGCAGCCCCAAGTTATCACATGCATGTGGCTTTTGCATTTTACCCTGTGAACCAAACATTTGAAGTCTTCTGACTTGTCAAAATGTAACACAAATCTTTGCGCTAAAGATGCACTGCCATAAACTACACGATTCAGGTGCACAGAAAGTTATCATGTTTCAATTTATAAATTATCATTTCCTTATGACATTTGTCTTTACTTTTGTAGTTTGCTAGATATTAATATCAAATCACACTTCTAGAAAAAAACTAAATTCTAAAACTCAAAATTGAAAAGCCAAAATATATTGGCAAACACTAAAATTTCTACAGACATACAGGATTTGTGATCTTAGATCATAGACCAAGTGTTGCATATTACATCAGTTACAAAGTCAGCCCTATAAGGAAGCATCAAACAATGAGCTCTGGTAACAGTCATACTTTTAAAACTAATTTGCTCTTCTTGTCTACTACTTCTCTTCCAAATGTACAATTTTCATGGTTCCAAAACAAGTAACAAAAGAGGGAAAATGTGACCTTCCACATGTTTTCTCAGATTTAAAAAATTTGTTTTAACTTTTAGAAATAAGTCAAGTCACATTTTGTGACTATGTAATGCAGTGTTAGTATGAAGCAAAACTATATAAAATTAATGCCAAGCAAATCCAGAGTGTGATTTATGGAGCTATATTTATTTCCTCTGAATTAGCACTTTTATATTCACTATCATGAGGCATACTTCTTGAACAGGTAAATATGAGTTAAGAAGGAAGTCTGAGGCAATCAAAGAGTTGATTTTATACTACTACCATACTACTATACTGCTACACAATGTCAATAGTGAAACAAATTTGAAAAACTGAAGTGACTATACTATCCCAAAAGATAGCCTAATGTCAAGTAGCTAGAATCTACACTTTTTTTCTGCAAGGAAAGATAGACTTTTTGTTGACAAACTCCTGATGACACATGTTAAAAATCTTGTGTATTCAATTTACTTTAAAAAAATGCTTTCCTATTGAGTAAAGAGCATATTTTTCTTTCACCTATTGAGAAATTTATGTATTTTATTCCAACTAATATCCAGATAGCAGATAAAAGTCTTTCAGTGAGTAAGAAAATTTAGATTAAAAACTGAACTAGCCCATTCTTGATATGGCAACTAATCAAATGCAAGGTTGTAGTTAGAATGATTTTTTTTCCACTCTGTTGGAAAGTGTCTAATATTGCAGCAGATACTTTCTCTGAACTCTTGCCCAGAAATAGGTTGCTAAAAAAATTGATGTTGAAGTACCACTGACTAAATGTTTTCCTTCAAGACTGGGATTTTTTTTCTCTAATCAAATTTCTTTATTTGGACTAGGATATGTTGATCACCTTACTAACAAAGGATTGGACACCAGACCAAAGGCATGAAAGGATATAAACTCTTCAATACCAGCAGTCTTGAAGACACACACATTTGAAGTGACCAATTAAACATAGCAAGGTCTTTTGTCATTAAAAAAGGAAAGCAGTGATAAAATTTCTTAATTACACACGAAATTGGTTAATGACTCCTGGGTCAATAAACTGTAACCTCTATGTTTTAAACTTTGCTACATAGAAAAAATTTGCATTTCTACTGGGGAAGCTAATTTACATAATTAGTTATTGGACAAAGATAAATTGCATCATTATGCCTTCCATAAGTCAAGAATTAACTTCATACACAGGTATGAAATGCCCTATAGAATAGTAAATAGTAAGTAAATAAACACGGTATTCCTGAAGGAGTTGATAATAGACAATGTTCCCTGACATCTATTTGCAAGTTTGAATATTTTATTTTTTCTTGATATACCCCTTTGGATAAAAATATAATCTCCAAGGATTAATGTGGGTTACAACAATGCTGGACTCATTTATCCATTTGCTTTATGGATGAAGTTTGAAAAATTTGGTAACACGATTAAGCATCCCTATAAAATGTTCAGTAGATCTAGAGCTACATCATGATAAGAAATCACTAAATGCAGAAAATTATTTTCTGTCTGGAGATTTCATAAGGAAGCTAGAATTCTACTCACAACACCATGATAGTTTCCATCCCTCGGGAGGGCTTTCGCTACTGCAGTTTCTTTTCTCTGCCAAGCACATCAAATAAAACTTAAGAAATTAGTATTTGCCAGTTTTGTTGCTAGTATCTGTAAATGTGAATATATGTTTCTTATCTCCAGTCTCCACCCTCAGATAAGGTTTTGTCTTATCAAGAAGTGGTTTCTCTCACCATTTCTAAGACTGACACCCTGTAAGCCACATATCTATACTAGACAAATTTCTTGGGAGTATTTTGTAAACAAAGGTTTCACACACTGAGTACAATTCTTAGTCTCCAGTGTATATAGACTTCAATAGTATCAATGAAATTTGCTCTTAAATATTTAAGTTATTTTAAATACAATTTATTCATTAATGTATCTTAATAAAAAAGACAAATTAGACCAGGCAAGTATGTGCAGGGGAGCTCACTTCCTTGGAACCTAGACCGCAAAGGAGGCCACGTCATTACCTGTGCCCAGGGCAGCAGCCTGCGGGGCCGGCCCCCATTTCACACCAGAGCTGCGCTAGACAGACCAGGCAAGATAAAGGTTGATGGATATCTCCTTTTGACTAATGTGCTTAGCTTGGTGTATTGTTATTGCTGATTTTGATGCTGTTGTTACTCTTTTTATTTCTTCACTGTGACATAACTTTATTTTTTTTTAATTTTCCTATTTTGCTGGTACTGAATCTGTCCAACTTCCTGGGTTTCTGTCCTCTTAATTGCTTACATCTTTATAGAAGGAGGAAACTAGTTTCTGTTTTGCCTTCCACTCCCAGGTCTCTCTAGTCAACTCTTGTTCCCACACCCTCTCCTATCTTCTAGTCAGAACCAATACCCAGGAGTAAAAGGCTCTCAGACTGCCCTAATTCTTCTTCTGTATTATTGTAAGAAGGTGTGAAAAGTCTCCAGTGGTCTTGCAGCTCTCAGTTGGTATGCTCTTATTTATGTCCCTTTAGCCTCTGTTACTTTCTGGCACATATGAGGTTATTGAGATCTATGTGAACATTTAAAATTTGCTGACCTTATTTCTAAGCTTTCATTCTCCTTCTCTCTTACTACCTCTCTGACTCCCCAACCTTTTACTCCCAAAGGGTATTGCAGATACATTTAAAATTTGCATGTTGTATACACATTGCTGATTAATTCTAAATTTTGGCATATGGACATAGAGGTAACTTATGAGTTCAAAGACTTCAGAATAGAAATTATAAAAACTTTTCATTTCATTCACTGTGTTTAACACTGTTGTTTGTACTGATTTTATTGTGGTAACAAAGATAATATAATTGTTCTGTTCAAATACCTCCCATGATGTGCCAGAACTGAGAACTCTCAAGAGTCATTACAGATTCGAGGAGGACAACTCAGGAAGGTGCCACTTCCAAAGGGCCCCATATAATAGAAAGAGAACCCTGCAACAAACATTGCCCTGTCATCAGGCAAAGAATCAAACAAATAGCATTAGCAACAACAAAAGACTAAAAATGAGAAAATATACAAAACAACAGACAGATCACCACCACAGGGAAATTCAGGGAAAAGGGAAATAGAGCAAACTGAAACTTAAACACCAGGACTTTCTGAGATGCTAACAAAAGTAGATCTAGTAAAATGGAAATCAGAACTCATCTCTGAGATGAGAACAGAGGTACTGTTCACAGTGAAGGACTTCATTAAAGAAGAGATCAGCAACATGATGGAATCTAAGATAGCAGAAGCAATGGAACCTTTTAAACAGCTTCAAGCAGACCCCCAGGTAATGAAGAATGAAAATTTTGCAAATTAGGTTGAATGAAGCAGAAAAGCGAATTTGATACCTAGAGGACAGGATAGCAGCCAATAAACAGGAAAGACATAATCTATGGAAAATGGCAAGGGACCAACAGAAATAAATGCAACAGCTTCTAGATGATTCAAATTAGAATAACATAAGACTGACTGGAGTCAATGAGGAAGAAGGAGACAGTGCAGAAGACATAAAAAAATAAACTGTTGTCAGAGATAAGGCAAAAAACTTCACAGGAAAAGAATTGTACATACAGATAAAAGAGGCCTATAGGACTCCAAAACTCCGTGACAAAAAAAAATCTACACCTAGATGTATAATTTTCAAGGTTCCAGATGCACAACAAAAGAATGAAATACTGAAAGCCGTGAGAGAAAGAAAGAAAATCACTTACAAAGAGAAGCCCATTAAGATCACAGCAGACTTCTCAACACAAACACTCAATGCAAGGAAAGGCCGGAGGGAAATGTTTCAAGCACTGCAGGAAAACAACGTGCAACCTAGACTGATGTACCTGAAAAATTATATTTCAGAATAGATTGGGGAAATAAGATACACAAAGAACACCTGAAAAACTTCACAAATATGAAACCTGCACTCCAAAACATTCTAAAGAACATCTCGGAAAAACACAGAAAATTCCATGCCCACAAGACCCAACAGAGTGAACTCAATGGGGCAAACAAGAAACTTAAAGAAAAAGGGGAAAAATAAGGAAGAAAAGAACTAAGAACAGCTCTAAATCTGTCCATATCAGTCATAACCATTAATGTCAATGGACTCAATGGGCCAATAAAAAGACACAGACTAGCAAATTCGACCAAGAAGCAAGATCCTACAACCTGCTGTATATGAGAAACACACATAATTCAGAAGAAAACCCATAGACTGAAAATAAAGTGATGGAAAACAATCATCCATGCCACAGAAAACTGCAAAAAAAAAAAAAAAAACAGCATGAGTGGCTATCTTGATTACAGATAAAATAAATTTCAAACTCAAATTGATTAAGAAAGACAAAGAAGATCACTGCATTCTCATACAGGGAACAATCCAGGAGAAAGAAATAACAATCATAAATATTTATGCACCAAACTTTAATGCACCCAACTATATAAAACAAACATTAATGGACATGAAATGACAGATAACCACTAATACAATAGTAGTAGAGGACTTCAATACTCCACTGTCACAAATTGACAAATCAACTGGACAAAGAATCAATAAGGAAATACTTGAGCTAAACCAAACTACTGAACAAATGGACTTAATAGATGCCTACAGAGTATTTTACCCTACAAAGTAAGAACATATGTTCTTCTCAGTTGCTCAAGGATCATTCTCCAAATTAGATCACATCCTAGTTCATAGAACAGGCTTAAGTAAATACAAAGGAATCAAAGTTATCCCCTGCATACTGTCAGGTGATACTGCCTTGAAAATGGAGCTCAATAAAAAAGAAATTCCAAGGTCCTCACAAACATATGGAAATTAAACAACACTCTGTTGACCAACCAAAGAGCCACAAAATAAATTGAAGAAAAAATTAAACAGTTTCTACAATTAAATGATAACCCAGGTACAACATATAGGAATTTTTGGGATACAATGAAAGCAGTTCAAGGGAAATTCATAGCAGTGAATGCCTATACTCAGAAAATAGAGCAAGCACAAATAAACAATCTAATGATGAACCTCAAACTATTAGAAAAAAAGGAGCAAGACAAACCCAAAGCTCATACTAGGGAGGAAATTATATGGATCAGAGCAGAAATTAATGCAATGGATACAAAGAACAATACAAAGAATCTATGAATTAAGGAGTTGGTTCTTTGTAAGGATAAATAAAATCGACAGACCTTTTGCCAACCTTGTGAAACAAAGGAAGGAAAAAGCTCAAATCCATGCTATTAAGAATGAAAATAGGGAAATCACCACAGATCCATTGGAAGTCCAAAGGACAATAAACACATATTTTGAGAATTTATACTACAAAAAGATGGAAAATCTACAAGAAATGGACAGATTCCTAGACACAATTGAACTTCCAAAGCTAAACGAAGAGGATATAAAAATATTAAACAACCCGATATCAATCTGGGAAATTGAAAATGTAATTAAAAACCTACCAACAAAGAAAATGCCTGGTCCTGATGTCTTCACTGCTGAATTCTACAAAACTTTTAAACAGAGTTAATGCCATTACTTCTCAAACTCTTTAATGACATCAAAAGAGAAGCAGTACTCCCAAAATCATTTCTTGAAGCAATCATTGCCTTGATTCCAAAAGCAGGGAAAGTCCCAACTAAAAAAGAAAACTATCAGCCCATCTCTCTAATGATCACTGATGCAAAAACCCTCAATAAATTACTGGCAAACAGAATACTGAGAGTTATCAAGAAAATCATACACTCTGAACAAGTAGGATCTATCCCAGGGATACAAGGCTGGCTTAACATACATAAATCAATAAATGTAATACACTATATTAACGGATTCAAGGACAAAAATCATCATCTCAATAGATACAGAAAAAACATTTGACAAAATCCAACACCCATTTATGATCAAAACCCTACAGAGAATCAGAATAGATGGACTTCACCTCAATCTAATACAAGCTATTTATGAGAAACCAATAGCCAGCATCACATTAAATGGGCAACAACTGAAACCTTTTACACTAAAATCAGGAATGAAACAAGGATGCCCACTGTCACCACTCTTGATCAATATAGTGCTGTAAACATTACCCAGAGCAATTAAGCAGGACAAAGAAATAAAAGGAATAAAGATAGGTAAGAAAGAAGTTAAACTGTCATCATTTGCTGATGATATGATTCTCTATATAGACGATCTTAAAACCTCAACCAAGACTGCTAGACTTAATTGCCAAATTTAGTAGTGTATCTGGATACAAGGTCAATACTCAAAAATTAACAGCCTTTGTATCCACAAACAACAGAATCACTAAAAGAGAAATTGGGAGTCAATCCCTTTCACAAGAGCAACCAGAAAAATAAAATATTTAGGAATCAGTCTAACAAAGTAGGTGAAAGAGACTCTACTATGAAAACCACAGGACTCTGAAAAAGGAGATAGAAGAGGATATTAGAAAATGGAAAGACATCCCTTGTTCCTGGGTAGGGAGAACCAACATCATCAAAAAGGGTATACTCCCACAACTACTATATAGATTCAATGCAATTCCAATTGAAATCCCAACACCATCCTTCACAGAGCTAGAGAACATAATCCAAAAATTCATCTGGAACTGCAAGAGACCTAGAATAGCAAAAGTAATTCTATCCAACCAGGACTTGGCAGGGGGTATTACAATCCCCAATTTAAAACTCTACTATAAAGCCACTGTGATAAAAACTGCATAGTACTGGCAAAGTAACAGACCTGAGGACCAAAGGAATAGATTAGAAGATCCAGAAACAACTCCAGATACACTGAGCCACCTTATCTTTGACAAAGGAGTCAAACATCCTCAATGGAGGAAAGACAGCCTCTTTAACAAATGGTGTTGGAAAAACTGGGCTTCAACCTGCCAAAAACTAAAGCTAGACCTATCTCTTTCACCATGTACTAAACTAAAATCACAATGGATTCAAGATTTAAACATTAAAACAGAAACAATAAACCTGCTGGAAAACAGATTAGGTAAAACTCTTGGCGACATTGGTTT
The DNA here is from genome assembly GCA_004025085.1 of Thryonomys swinderianus. Taxonomy (NCBI): domain Eukaryota; kingdom Metazoa; phylum Chordata; class Mammalia; order Rodentia; family Thryonomyidae; genus Thryonomys; species Thryonomys swinderianus. The sequence goes on along the minus strand of PVIC010008251.1, from coordinate 33,566 downwards.
AGGTAGAGACATTATGAACAAAACCTCTATAGTAGGAGAACTAGCAGAAAGACTCAATAAATGGGATCTCATCCTACTACAAAGTTTCTGCACAGCAAAAGAAACCACTGGCACCACTAAAAGACAACCAACAACATGGGGAGAAAAATCTTTACTAGCTGCTTGTCAGACAAAGGCTACTATCTAGAATATAAAAAGAACTTAAATAAGTCAGTCCCCCCAAGTTTAAAGACCCAAATCAAAAATGGGCATCTGAAATGAATGACACTTCTCAGAGGCAGAAGTAAAAGCAGCCAAGAAGCATATGAAGAAATGTTCAGGGCCATAGTTTTAGCTCAGTGGTTCCAACACCTGCCTTGCAAGTGCAAGGTCTGAGTTTGATTCCTGGTAACCACATACAGTGCTGGGCGTGGTGACTCATGCCCACCAGCAATCAATATCACATACCACAGTGCCGGGCATGGTGGCTCATGCCTGTAATCCCAGCACTTGGGAGGCAGAGACAGGAGGATTGCTGAGTTTGAGCCTTGCCTGGGCTACACAGTGAGCTCAGGGCCAGCCTGAACTACAAAAAGTGAGACCCTGTCTCAAAAAAAAAAAAAAAAAAAAGATGTGGCTTTTTAATAATATGGAGTATTACTCTGCCATAAAGAATAGCAAGTTTCATTCATTGTGTGCAGATGGATATACCTTGAAGACACACTAATAAGTGAAATAAATAGATCACTGGTATGTAAATGCCATATCTTTTCTCTAGTATGATAACTTGTATATGTAAATGAGTTCTAGAATGTATGATAGATTTTGTAAAATAGGAAATATTCAAAGGGAATGTGGTGGGGAAACATAATGAGGGGAAAGAATAAATAAGATTTGGAAAGAAAAAGAAATAGCATGTATATAAGAGGTGGGGGTTTGTGAGTGGTTAGAGATATGGGTAAAAATGGGAATTAACTTTTGTCATATACTGGTACAAATTCCCTAATATTGAGTGTGATTGTGAGCTGTATATAAAATGTACCAATAAATAATTCAATTAACAATAAAAAAGACAAATTATTACTGAATCTATGCACATGATCTCATTGCTGTAAAGAGTAAAATGTTTCAGAAGTGCTTGTTTCAAAATTCTAATTAAAGTAAGTCTGAACAAAGAGTGAAAGGAAAAGAGAGGGAGAGAGAAAGGGAGAAATAGAGAGAGTGGGAGAAATCTTCTTTTGAAAAAGTAAAACTGTTTCAGTCAATGTGTTCATGATGATCATATTAATAAAAATCCCATGAAATATGCTAAAACTAAAAATTGAATATATATGTGTCATATTTATTATAAAATATATTTATACATTTAATATATGTTCTTTTATATTCATGTTGATTTTTAACAAATATTACTAAGAAAATTCAAATGCTATTTATGTATTTTAAACAATCGGAACTAGCATTACTGTATTTGTATGAAAAAATAAATACAGCCAGGCATGGTGGCTCACGTCTGTAATCCCAGCAGTCAGGAGGCAGAGGCAGGAGGACTGCTGAGTTCCAGGCTTGCCTGGGCTACACAGTGAGCTCAGGGCCAGCCTGAACTACAAAGTGAGACCCTGTCTCAAAAATAAATAAATAAATAAATAAATAAATAAATAAATAAATAAATAAATAAATAAATAAATAAAATTTTTATTTCTATCTCTAACCATATACAAAATTTCCTTCACACTGGCTCTTAAGCTATAAAGTTTTAATAACTTTTATAAAACTATAAAAATTTTAGAAGATAACAGAGTTGACCTATAGGCTTACAGGAAGCAAAGATTTCTTTTTTTTTTTCTTGCTTTTTGAGACAGGATCTCGCATTGTAGTTCAGGCTGGCCCTGAGCTCACTATGGTGCCCAGGCAAGCCGCCGCAAACTCAGTAATCCTCCTGTCTCTGTATCCCGAGTGCTGGGATTACAGGCGTGAGCCACCGCGTCCAGTAGGTATTGTGGTATGCGGTGTTGATTGTTGATGGGCGTGTCTCCACGCCCAGCATTATATGTGGTTACCGGGGATTGAACTCAGGTCCTTCCACTTGCGAGGCAGGCGCCGGAACCACTGAGCTAACCCTCCGGCCCAAGCAAAGATTTCTTTAATACAAAACAAAACACAAAACTCAATATAAATAATTAAAAAATTTCCAGAAAAGATAAACTTTAATTTAAAAAAATGATAAACCAATGAAATTAATACATTCTTTGTTTTAAAAATAATTTAAACATCTGAGTAAACATGTAGGAAATAAACAAAGATATCTAAATAACCTGCAGCAAATCACAAATTGCCAAATGGTCATGCCCAAATCAGCCAAGCCTAGGTCAGATTAGTCAAACCCCCTAGCTTGTCAACTAAATAATTGTCAACTGTTGTAGTCTGTCAACTGTGACATAGGCTTTGTAACTGTGTATTACACAGTGATATGACAATGGAAGGTTTGTACAAGAAGATAACCACTATTCAATCTTGAGTGACTATTTAGAATTGAAAAGAATATACATACAACACCATAGTGGATTCAGGAATTTCTAGGAGTTCAACAGTCTGGATTTCGGGTACACTGCCTCAACACATTTCAGGAGATAAGAACTAACATAACTCAGGTAAGATTTTTTTTGAATCTTTAAATATATACACATCATGATCACATTCAATATTAAGAATTTGTGCCAGTAGATCTTTTAAGTTAAAGGAAAGACTAGAAAGTCTAATTGTTCTAGACTCATACTCCAAAAGATTGTGAGAGGAATTTTATCTTCCAATCATACACTATTTTCCTAGGGCTGCTCTAGCAAAGCTCCTCCAAGCTGGACGTCTAACTACTATGATACTTCTCTGTTTCACACTTCTGGAGTCTGAGTTGTCTGGTAGGTTATGCTCCCTCTGAAATACATAAGGAAGAGTTTTTCCTTGCCTCTTTTCAGCTTCTGGTGCCTTCCCAGAATTACTTGGCATTCTTTGGCTTCAAATTATAACACTTCAGTCTTTACCTTCATCATCCCTACTCTCTCTTGTTTCTTTTCTAATACACTAGACATACTAGATTTGAGCCTTCAATTAAATATGAACTCACCTTGAGTTACTTGTACTTATAAAGGCCCAATTTACAAGTATGACTATGTTCACATAAACCAGGGCTTAGACTTCAATCTATCTCTGGCGACTACAATTCAATCCATACATTTCTAAAACTCATGAAATATGTCCATTGTTCATCAAGGGTCTTAACTTGCATGTGAAATTTTAACATGCACAAAAATAATTTTATTTTTCTAATTGTAAAACTATGCACTTGAGATTGTCATTAAATGTATCAATACTAGTATTCTGGTTTTAAAATTTAAAAAATTTTATATTCTTGATCACTAATCAATAAATAGAAATCATATTCTGACTAGAGTAGCTAAGATATTGAAAACACAAGACCTAGTATTTTTCATTATATTGCTCAATTGTGAAATCAATTTAGGAATAAAAGTGGAGTAAAACCATTTGCAGAACTACAATATATAAAATACCATTTCAAAAGAAAGACTATATGACTGAAAGCCAGTTTTATTTATACCATATGCTAACCAATTTTTGTTCACATTTTAAGAAAAAATATGATAGAATTTCTAGAAAAATTCATGACATGTAGTCAGCCCATAATGTATGTTAGTATTGCCTTTCATTTTGGTTCACTTAAAAAATTTTTTAGAAAGACTTTTGTTGTGGCAGTGACAGAGAAAGAGTTTTAAAATTGAATTATGCTGGAAGTGATTCATTCCTTTTAGTCTTACTCTTTCATGTGAACTTTTGTAGCTAGTTATATTCAGAATATGAAGTATGTTAAGTTGTTCTCTCTTGGAAAAAATACATATAGAAAATGCAGAGTTCACATCCTCACTAATGGCTAGAAATTTCTAGTTACTTGAAAAAAAAAACAGTTAAAGTTTTTGAAATAAAGAAGCACATAACAATCCAATAACTTCAAAGTTGCTATAGTGCATAGGATGGATGTTTGCCATAGCAATCCCAACAGACATCTACTTGACAGGCACCAACATCAACTATTTTAAAGATACTTCCTAAAGTGCTCCATAATGCTAAAGCTCTATTGCAATGTGATACTATTAAAATACAGAAGTTTGAGGGAAATAAACCTAAGCATTTCTTCAAAGCCAATTTCCATTAGACAGCTATTCTAGAAACACTTTACATAATATCACTGAGAGCCTCATTCTTGGGGAAAATTGCAGAAGAACAACACAAACATAATTTAAGAGTGGCAGATCTTGCTGCCACTCAGAGACTTTGCCAGCTAAAAACGATTAACTGAATAAATAATTGTATTGGTAAATGATCTTTTAAAGGTCAGTACCCAGGAGATCTAGATCACATTGCCATTTCTTTAAAATTAGCAACTTAAAGTATATTTTCTCATTAATGGATAAACATAGCTAGGATCCTCCCTTAAAATTATTGTATTGAAGGGGTAACCCACTTTCCGGGTTCCCCCTTCTGTCTCTCTTAAGGCAGAAGCTTTTTCTCTCAATAAAAATTTCCTACTCAAACCACCATTGTTCCTAAAATTCATTCTTTGATTTTTAGAGAACACAAACTCGCATTTCAGTGGGGGAGCCAGGCCTTGCTCTCCTGTGTCATATTGGTGATCCCACCGAGATAACTACATGGAGGTAAGAGTTTTCTTTCCTTCAGAAATTCTAAATGGTTGTTTTTTCTCCACAAATTGTAATTTGGCTTCCTAAGATCTGACTTTATGCTACAGATTCTGGTCCATGCTTTGGCATTTGCTTCATGAAGAGTCTTAATTCTAAGTTGTATGCTTTAAATATTTGCAAACTGCTGATTTCTCTTATAGTACATTTTTCCATTGTTTGAACTATGTTTTAATTTTGTGCTGTATATGCTGTGTTTCTACTGGGTTGTTGCTTAAAATGCTGTAAGATAGATCTCACGAGGTCTCTTATAGAATTTTAAACAAACAGTGGCCACCCGTTAAATGACACTAGGTTGGCTGCCACTCTTAAAGTAGAGGACAGGCTTCTCCAGTTGCCCTCTGGTGAATCTCCACTTGCAATAGCGGGTGGAATGTTGACCAGAGAAGCAATTGTATTCCTTTCAGAGCCAGATCTCTGATTGCATGGAATCAGTGGAAACTAGGGAAACAACTGAGGAACCCTGGCCAAGGCGACTCTTTGGTGGGTCCTGAAGGTTCCCCAGAAGAAACTGGCTCCCGACTGCCCATCTGGGTCATCAAGAGAGAATCTCTACATCTTATTCATACCTAAAACTCCTCAGTGAGGTGAAGGGGAAACCTTGCCAGTTGTCACCAGATGTGTTCTGCCTCTGAAGACTCTGAACGATGCCGGCAAAACCCCTTCATAAGCCTCTGTTATGAGTCAAGTTATGCAGTTGGAGCCCTTTCTCTACCAGCAAGATAGGATCCCGTGTGGCATATACATACATACATGCATGCATATATACATATATATATATATACACACACACACACACACACACACACACATACACACACACACAATCTTTAATAAAATAAAACATCACCTAAATCTTGTCTCCCCTAGACATGGGTTCCATCATTCATGTAGACAAGAAAATGTTTGCCAATAGGTAATAGACTTAAAACTTTGTGGACTAAATGACTTAGACTATATTTGGACTTTCTCTCTTTGTTATTAAGTTAAAGAGCTTCTTTTAAATATCTTTCCACCTAACTGGGAGTTTGCTTTAGAATCCTTTGTAGTCAGGCAGATTCTTTCAGGGAGCCAAGCTAAAGACTTAGAATAATTGTCTGCTTGACCTGTATATATGTCTTCACATGGTAGATAAAATAGGACTCTAGATGGCCTTTCTCTTCCTTCAGGTCTGTGTAGGAAGTTGATAAGGGTGTATTTACTGAATTATGGACTATGACTAAAATTATGAGTTTCAAATGATCAGCTGGCTTGAGATGAGACTTGCAGAGGGCCACCAAGACATCAAGGCCTGGGCATCCAGGGATATGAAGTCTGCTGTTTAGCGCTGGTGCAGTGCAAACTTTGGTCCAAACTGAAGCACTCCCTTAGACTGGTCTCATCAGGGCTTTACCTGAAATACCTACAAATCTAATAGAATACTTCAGAGCTCTTTTTGTCTCAGGCCCAAGGCAAAAGTCTCTGACCAAATATTTCTAGAGGTAATCTCCTGTAAAAGTGTCTCAATTTGTCCATTAATCTAAGCTCCCCCTCTTTCAAAGAACTAAAAAGCAGTGGGTCCAATCTCTTAGTTTTATAAACAATATTTTCATCTTATTCCAGTTTGTCAGTGAAGGCACTAAACAATACAGTCTAAAGCACACAAATAATGTTTACAAAAACATTTTACAAACCTCCAGTTCACCAATGCAGGCACTGGATGGAATACAGTCTGGGCACCCTAAAAGTGTTCACTGGAGTAAGGGAGTGAATTCCTGGGAGAAAATAAGGTCAAGCACTGGTAAGGGTAGCTAATTCCAGTCTGACTTATTTTCTGGATCACTCTTCACTCAGTAGCTACCTGCTCTGGAGTGGAACAAAACTTGGGAGACATCCCAAGAATGTTATATACCTCCAGTTTGCTGGCACTGGCACTGGCACTGGATGGAGTACAATCAAACAGAAACTCATAAGGTGCCTTGTTGTTTCTGTTATAGATGGGGAATTCCATATCTGAGTCTCTTACTCCTTTGCAATGTGTTATGAAAAACTGGAAAATGTTTGAAACTCACTTGCTGAAAAGAGCAGTTTAATATCTCTCTGTACCTATACATGGCCTACTTACCCCCTAGAGCCAAGATGGAAAAAAGAGGGAAGTATTGATTATGGTACTATTTCACAACTAAGATTGTACTCTAAGGAAAAATAAAAATGGACAGAACTACCAAATGTTGAGATCTTCTTTGCATTACAGAATAATTCCTATTTGTGCTCAAAATGTAAATGTGAGCCTCAAGAAAGCCAAGCAGTTCTGGCCCGTATCAATGAGGTTTCCCACCCTTGTCTTTTAAAATCTAGGGGCAAAATCTCCAAGGTGACTCTAGTTAAGTTTCAACCTACTGTTACTAAATCTGAGGTTGAGGTTTCTAAAATAACTCCTACTAAATCTCCACCTATTGAGACAAAAGTTTTTCCTACTTGTCCCGTGGAGCCTGAGATCCCTCCTACTTATCCTCCAAGGTTTGAGAGGAAACCAGCAAAAATACAACCCTCCAACAGGCTGTATCCATCCTTATCTCAAGCTCCTCTAGGACAATATCCCTTACAAGAAGTAGGTAATGTTTTTGGACATGGTCGTGTCCATGTGCCTTTTTCTCTTTGTGACCTAAAACAAGTTAAGCAAGACTTAGGAAAGTTCTCAGAAGATCCAGATAAATATATTGAGAATTGTAGAGGACTTGCTCAAATTTTTGAATTAGACTGGAAAGATGTGATGCTAATTCTAAATCAGACACTAATTTCTGGTGAGGTACAAGCTGCAACATAGGCTGCTATTAAAACTGGTGATGAATATCATATAGCACATTATAAACCAGGAGACCACTTTATAAACCATTATAAATAAAGCAGCCAGGAGAGCTAGAAGTCCCTACTGGAGCACAACCTGTCCCTACACAGGACCCTCATTGGCTTGACAATCAGGTAGGAGACGGGTGTAGGAAACACCTATTGTACTGCATTACTGAAGGTCTAAGAAGAAGCAAAAATAAGTCAGTCAATTATTTTAAGTTATCAACTATCCAACAGGGAGAAAAGGAGCACCCCTCAGTCTTTCTAGATCGCTTGCAAGAGACATTGACAGGACATGCATCACTAGCTACTCACTCAATAGAGGGACAGATTGTTCTTAAAGACAACTTTATTACCCAGTCAGCCCCAGATATTAGAAAGAAGTTTACAAAATTCATGTATACAAGATAGGTAAAGCCATAACACCTCACACGAAACATCACAATTACCAGCCTTTTACCTGAAGAATCCAGCTGCTTTAGAAACTAAGGGGACTATCCAAAAAGATCACCCTCCAAAAATTTTAAAAAGAAAACTGGCACTGGATTTGAAAGAGCATATCAAGTATCTCATTGTGATATAATTGTCAAGACCACAAGAAAAGGGATACTCAGACTCCATTTTACCTATGAATATTCTCTGTGTGCACAGCTGTGTGTGTTTGTGTGTGTGTGTGTGTGTGCACGCACATGTGTACATGGATTCTTTTGAGACAGGTCTCACTACATTGCCAAGGTTAACCTCAAATTCATGATCCTTCTTTATCAGCTTTGAGAGTGTTGCAAGTACAGGTGTGAGCCAAGATGGCTAGTATTTTAATTTTTAAGGAGTCTCTTGTCCATGGAATTCAACCAAAACAACCAAAACTAATTCTTCAGTCTTCTAATATTCCTATAAAGTAGGTTATTATTCATTTGAAAGAGTCCTAATAAATTTTCTGACAAGTAAGTATAGAGGGAAATATTTTCAGTTGCTATAAATCACTAAGAATTGGAATCTGATATGATACCATGATAACAAAAAAAGATAATACAAAATGTTTACTCTGAATAACTTACTTTATGTGATCATTTATATAAACTTTATTCTCTCAAGTGGTAAAAAAACAGAAAAAGTATCATAAATCAAGCAGTCATCCTTGTTTTCTAATATTCGGTGATTTACTGATGATACCTAGATACTAAGATTACAATGGAATTCTAGGCAGAAGATGAACTAGTATTTATTGTATTCATTCAAGTATCACACAATTTCTTGCAGGTAAATTCTTACAGCATAAAATATCTTTAGAATTAATTTTCCACATATTGGATTAAAAAGTAGGTATGCAGAAAGTAATTTAGCTATACACTCAGGATTACAAACCAATTATCAGTATTGTTGCCTGTAGTGCTTAGCTCCTCTACAAGAAGAAAAAGAAAGCACTCTTAACCAAAGTCCTAGTGTATCTTGAGATGACACTTTCAAATTAAATAATTATGTATTCAAATTCCCATGGGACTGGCAAACTAAAATAGTGATGCTGAGGTAATGTAGTTACCAGAGGCCTGACTCTGGGAGCAGCATCAAACCGGACTGAGCTACCTACAGCCTCCAGAGTCTGTATCAGGTGCAACAGTCAGCAGTACATTATTCAGTACAGCCTCAAGGGGAAAAAACAGGGGCCCTGTCCTAAGACTTGTCTTTGCATTACACTGGAGTCAAGAAGCATGTATAGTCCAGCAGTCAGGATCAAACTGTAGCCTGGCTACAGCCATACAAACCTTTGTCTCTGATAAGAAAGTTTCTGCTTCCTGGGGTAGTTTTTTTATTCCTGTCACAAGCTCTTTATCAATCAGACTTGTTGTCCTGGAATCCAAAGTGACTACAGCAGAGAATCATTCAGAGAACTGAAAAGTCAGACAATAGGAAACGGAAGAAAAGGACCACAAGATGGAAGGAGAGAAACACAGGGAATGAATGGTACTAACAACAAGATGTGTTATGAACATGTCTCAACTCCCCACATTAAATGTAATCATTACATACTGCAAACATGTAATAATAAAAATAATTTTTTAAACTTTTTAAAAATCAAGATAGACTGAGAATTGTATCCTCCTTCAGGGTTAAGGCAATGATAGATTCTTGGGCTCTGCTTTGGTGGCCTGGAATGGGACACTATATAATGTGGCAGTTGACAATTTGTTGATTATGATGTGCCTAAAAACCTTGGAAGTATTTACTCTTATGATGTCTTCAGACTTGAGAGAAAAGATTACCAGTTTTAAAGGAACATTCCAACTTCAGAGGAATCTGAAGATGGAGTTAGCAAAGGGGTCAGATCGCTTTGAAGCCAGAGGCCACAGTTTAATCCTGCTCTCAGTTCCCCCTGGACATCTTCAGACTCAAGTGAAGAATACATCCTTTCAGCAAGAGTAGCCTCTAAGTCATTTCTACATTTGCTTTTGTTTCTTTCTGTTCTCCACTATCAATCCTCCCCACACCTCTCATTTTAGACTCAAGGCATCAGAGAAATCTTTGCATAACCCTGACAAGGCATTCTCACCCTACTTCTAGATAATAATCATCCATAGCTTTGCTGATAGTTGTTAAGAAAGCTTTCTGTCTATGCATCATGTAAAAGTCTTAAAAGCCACTAAAACCTAAATTACTCAATTTGAAATTATACCATTTTTTAGCATAAGGATGACCTGTGAACAGAGGTATGATCAAACTAAACAGCAAATGTTTAAATATTTATAGTGAGTTCTTACTGTAAAAACACATTGTCATTAATTCCCCCCCCCAAAAAATACTACAGCTTACATGTAATTCACTTAATCCATCATTCTTATCACTTACTGAAACAGTTCTGAAAGTCTTCTTTAGTGAGTGTCTTCTCATAGCTGCCTTGATATTTTGAATTAATTCATATATTTATGGCAGTTTCTTACAAATAAAGATTGTCTTGTGTTTTTATCCACCTTATTCACCAGATCTGGCACCATGTGAATTCTGGCTGATATCCATAATCAAGATGACCATAAAAAGTAAATGGTCTGGATCAATTCAGGGCAGGGAGGCAGCCACAATAGCACGACTGAAGACACTGTGGAGTGCTGGAGACTTAGCTCAACTAGTACTATGCCTTCCTTGGAAGCACAAGGGCCTGAGTTCGATCCCCAGTACAAAAAAAAAAAAAGACTCGAAATTGCTGCAGAAAGTGGCAACTTAAGTCTTTGAAGTGAGAGGGAATATTTTGAGAAGGATTAATGGTAATGTGCTTTTTGCTATAATACTGGTTTTTGATACTAAAATTTCTATTTTTGATCACACTAACAATATTGAATGTAGAACTGTGTTACTTATAAAAATGAGAAGGCTATAATTGTTATAAAATGTTAATATAATAATTCTTGTAATTTATGATTTACTAAAAACTATTAATGTTTTCTCTTTCTAAAACATGCATCCCTTTAAAGTGCTTGAAACAGAATTTGAAAATAAACTGTAAACACTTTACAAGCATTATCTACTAGCTATGACAACTCTTTTTTTTTTTTTTTTTGAGACAGGGTCTGGCTTCATATTTACGGCTGGCCCTTAGCTCACTATGTAGCCCAGGCAAGCCTCAAACTCAGCAATCCTCCTGTCTCTGCCTCCTGAGTGCTGGGATTACAGGCATGAGCCACCATGCCTGGCACTGTGGTATGTGGTATTGATTGCTGGTGGGCGTGAGTCAACACGCCCAGCATTGTATGTGGTTACTGGGATTGAACTCAGGACCTTGCGCTTGTGAGGCAGGCACTGGAACTACTGAGCTAAATCTCTGCACGCCCCCACACACCTTTACTTTGCAGTACCCTGGATAGAACTCAGGCCCTTGTGCATTCAAGGTTGGCGTGGTACCACTTGAGCTAAATCCCCAGCCCTGACAACTCTTAACACCTAAAAAGTTCTCCAAGTTTGTTAGCTTAACTTCTTATTCTTCACCTAGAGTTATATTTATAATTCATTCATCTTGTAAGTATTCAAGGCAAAAAATAAGAATCTAAAATAAGTTAGGTTATTGACTCTTTATACCTCATCATTAAATTTGAATTCACTGGTTGAGAAAGAATTAACTTCTTCAGAACACAGGATGCTCTTATTCAAGGTAACAAATGATTTTACATATATTCAATATACCTTTACTCAGAAAAAAAATTTATAAAACATTTTAATACGGGTTCTACACACTTCTGATTAAATTCTTGTTCACTGATTGATTGATGGCATTGACAATGGAAGCTACTAATGTGTGTGTGTATACTTGTATATACAAATAACATATTCATATGTATATATACATATACATATACATATACATATACATATATATGTATATATACACATATATATGTATATATACACACATATATATGCATGTATGTGTATACATACATATATACATATATATGTACATATGTATATGTATACATACATGCATATATATATATATATATATATATATATATATATATATATATATATCCCCATGAATGCTGTTAACCATATACACTGAGCTATATCAATAGACCTTTTAAAAAATTTTATTTTAACCCATGGTCTCACTAAATTCCTTAGCATGGCTTCAAAATTGGGATATTTCTGTGTCAGGCTCCCAGAGGCTGGAATTATAGGTTTGCACCACTATATCAAGCTTATTTCATCATATTTTCTAACAGTTTGTTTTAGATAAAGTGTCAGTTTTCATATATTATCTTCTTACCAGATTTTGTTCTTGAATATTCCTTTAGTTTGCAAATGAATTTTATTCAATTTCCTTGGACTAATATGTACAATCATATTTTCTGCAAGCCATGATACTTTTGGTATTTAGAATTTCCTGAAAAAATATTTATCTCATAATTCTTTTTTGTCCCCTTGGTAATTGGAGTTATTTAGAAAGTCTGATTTCTAACTTTGTATATTTGAGGGTTTTTTTTTTTTTCACATAAGATAGTTAGAAATTGCTTGCCTTCCTTCATTTTATCTTTCTGGAAGCCAACTCTATTTGGTTTTCTATTTCCCAGTTCATTTATTTTTGCTTTACCTGCTTTAAATATTTGTTTTGTTTTTATGGCATTGGTTGTGTGTTTCCTTTTTAATTTTGAATACAGTGATAATTCAATTCTTTCTACTTTCCATCTGTTAATAATATCCACACTGAAGGTTTTTTTTTCCTATCTCTCTGAGTGGATTTAGGCAAATGAAATAACTAGTGGTAATGAGTGTTTTCACTATTCTTATTTTCTAGATATTTCTAAATTGACAGAAGTTGTTTAGCAGAAGTAGAGAGCTTTACCATTTCTTAATTTCTAGTGATCTAGAGGTTTTATTTTCATATGTTTCATGTTTATTTCCACTTATATTCAATTATAGCCTTACAAATTTTACTATTATAATTTATTGAAACTATTTTGAGAACTAAAATACATTCAGAGTTTTCAAATATGATTTCCAGGATGCCTTATTCTGTGGATTCAGAGTATACTTTGTATTGTGTCCCTTAAAGAAAACTTATTTACCACATGTTTGCATACTGTGTCCATAAATCTCTTTCAATTACTCCTTTTGAAATATTGTTCTATTTATTTCAAATTTCCTGCAGCTTTTGTTCCATTGATGTAATGCTATGCTGCAGGACATTAAGATTCATGATGCAGTCTCCTTTTGATCCCTCTTTATCTTGCTGAATAAGTTTTGTCTGAAAGTCAGCCTTGTCAGACATTTATATTTGTGTTTGTCTGGCATACTTTTTAACTTCCCTTTAGCACTCAACTTTTTCTTTGCTTGACTTTTTCTTTACATTATTATATTCTGTTTACTTTGTTGAGCTTTCATTTAACTTTAGATCCATGAGGTTGGGTATAGATGTTTTGCATCATTGTATGACCTCACAGTGTGGTACTAGTGTCTAAGAAACATTGTTGAAGACTTTGAGAGCACACCTATTTTTTAGATACAGAACTGCATTAAATAGTTGAATTTATTTAAATTAATCTTAGATCCTGGGTATTTACCTCATGATACTATGACTGACCCACCAGTGCAAGATCCTGAGTTCAACACCAGATACCAAACACAAATAAAAAATATAATCTTAGAATTTCTTTTCTAATAACCAGTGAGACTTGTCATTGTTTTTTATTAATATATGTGTATGATCTATGTTTTGCTACTTTTGTTATTTTATCCATGGTTGCTTTGCTTACTAGTGTCTACTAGAATAGCTACTTTTTTAAAATTGAATTCTTTATTGGTACAATTTATATACATCTCAAAATCACATATAACATTGGGGAATTTGTACCAGTATATGACACAAGTTAATTCTCATTTTTACCCATATCCCTACCCACCCACACCTCCTCACCCCCTTTATACATGCTCTTTTATTTTCATTCTGTATCATATTTATTCCTTCCCCTCATCACATTTCCACACCAAGTTTTCTATGGAAATTTCCCACTTTATAAAAGCTGTCATATTACTCTGCCATAAAGAATGACAAGATCGATCCATTTAGGTGCAAATGGAGACACCTGGAGGATATACTACTAAGTGAAATCAATAGATCACAGACAAATTCCGGATCTTCTCTTTGGCATGAACACCTGTAGATGCAAATGAGCTCTAGAATAGTTACTTTTATTTGGATGTGTTGGAAAGAATTTTCCTTAGCTAATTTATGCCCCAGAGTCATTATTTCAGAAACTATTTCTAAAAAAAATAATCTAATTTATTTTCATAAATATTTGTTCTCAACCAAGAAAGATAATGAAACTCACATATTATGTTTCTGTACACCTTCCTTTTCTCATCTTTTTGTAAATATATAAATATATAAGTTTTCAAAATACATAAGTTCTGTAATATATTTTAAATATGAATATCTAAAATTATTTACTTCTGTATTCACAAGAATTCAGTGTGTGTTTCTGGTGTTGACTCATTACCATTACTTTCTATAGTTCTTTATGCTTTCCTCATACTTTCTACTTTGAAAAATTTTAAGCCTATGGAAAAATTTAAAATGTAGCAATGAACAATCAATAATTCTTCACTTAGTTTGGAAGGTCAATCCTAACTTTTTATTTATTTATTTACTTTTGAGACAGGGTCTCACTTTGTAGTTCAGGCTGGCCTTGAGCTCACTATGTAGCCCAGGCAAGCCTTGAACTCAGCAATCCTCCTGCCTCTGCATCCCGAGTGCTGGTATTACAGACATGAGCCACCACACTCACACTGAATTTCAATTCTTATTAATAAATAACATTAAATCCACATGACAAATTTTCTTAAAGTTTAGTGTACATTCCCCCATGTGATCTTCCCAAACTTATTTCTTTTCTCTTTTGTCCTCTGCCTCACTAACATGGTTTACAAGCTTTCAGTTTCTGGTCATTTGCTTCAATATCATTTCTTTATGGGTCGTCATGTACATGTGCATAATTAAATTTGTTGTTATTGTTCTTTTTTTTAATCTTTTTTTTTATCACTTTGATTCATGAAACCCAGCCATCAAATCCTGGATAATACAAGGAAAAGCTTTTCCTTTCTTACAGATGGTGTGATATCATAAATATGAACCATATTGCTTACAAGGCTGCACAAAAGCAATGTTTCTGTGACCAAACCATGAATTTTGTTTCCTAAGGCAGAATTCTCAAAATTACAACAGATTAAAAAAACATAAAGTTTTAAACATCTACTGAGTTTAAATTCATATCCACTATGTTAATCTTTCTATCTTACATTTGTTGTAGAATTATTTAAAAATTGATCCATAGTTTCTCTTTTGTTTATACTAGGTTGCTTAATCTCTGGACAGCATTTTTTCTCATCTTTATTATGATAGTAATAACAGCATTTAATTGATAAAGGCAACATAAAAATTAAGAATTGCAATAGCTGGGGATATAGTACTATGGTACCATGCCTACCTTAGAAGCAGAAGGGCCCGAGTTTGATCCCCAGTACCGAAAAAAAAAAAAAAAAAAAAAAAAAAAAAAAGAATTGTTTCATGCCATGTACTGGTACAAGTTCTCAAGGTCGATTGTGATCATGATGTGTATATAAAATGTACCAATAAAATCAATTTTAAAAATTAATACAAACCGGGCATGGTGGCTCACGCCTGTAATCCCAGCACTTGGGAGGCAGAGGCAAGAAGATTGCTGAGTTCAAGGCTTGCCTGGGCTACATAGTGAGCTCAGGGCCAGCCTGAACTACAAACAGAGACCCTGTCTCAAAAAAAAAAAAAATACAGCTAATATGTGTCACATTGAAAATCATCACATTTTAAACATTAAGAAATAATTATCATTTTATTTACATTATTTCCAAGTATGCTTAATGAGTTTACTTTCTCTTCCATCCTCTGCATTCCCACCTAACTCTTCTTTAAAAAAAAAATGAATTCTTTATTAAAAAAAATAAAAAACACATTTTTATCCAGTCTACAGTTGATGGGCATTTGGGTTGTTTCCAAGCCACAATATGGGAAAAAATCTCTACCAACTGTTTCTCAGATAAAGGGCTACTATCTAGGATATATAATAGGATATATAATGAGGTTTAAAAAATCTGCCCCTCCAACATAAAGACCCAATTCAAAAATGAGCATCTAAAATGAATAGACACTATTCAGAGGAAGAAAAGTGGCCAAGAAGCCTATGAAGAAATACTCAGCATCACTGGTGTTTCAAGAGATGCAGATGAAAACAACACTGAGATTTCATCTCTGTCCACAAAGAGTAGCTGCTATTGTGAAATTAACCAGCAACAAATGCTAGTGAGACTGCTGGGAGGAAGGAACCCTTTTCCACTGTTGGTCGGAATGTAAACTGGTTCAACCACTGTGGAGATTATTGTGGAGATTCCTCAAAAAACTAGGATTAGTGGTCCCATTTGACTCTGCTATTCCCCTGCTAGGAATATACACTAAGAATTAAAAGAATAATATCATAGCAACATGTGTGCACCCATGTTCATAGCAGCTCAGTTTGTGATAGCTAAATCTTGGAAACTGGCTCTCTTTTCTTGTCTGAGCACTTTGTCATTTGGAACTTGTAAATGCTTTTGGAGTTACAGAGGCTCAGACTAGGCTTATTATAGCCTCAAGTATATTTTCCAACATTATATTCTAATGCCAGTGTTACACAAATTCTAATATATTTTCAGAAAAGTAGAGAGTTTTCAAAGCAAAGACGAAATGGTGAAGGTCTGTGGGAAAAAATAGTAGATCCAGAGAGTTGAATCAGGACATCCTTAGGGGTGAAATGGGAAATAATGTTGGAAAATACATTTGAACTGGCTGCAAGAAGCCTTACATTTAAAACAACTCTGAATTTCATTCTGTTAGAAATGGGGATTCAATGTAAGATTTCAAAATGTACACAGAACAAATGTGATTAAATAATTAACTTAGTTTCAGTTTATTCCCAGTCAGTACAGGGCAAGACACTGCCTTCTTCCCATGCAACAGAGTGGAGGCCTCTGACACATTTGCCTACAAATTTGACTGGTCTTTCTACTTATCCCAGAATGCTTTATAAATGTATGTTCTACATGTGCCATGAAATAAAAATAATTGGGAATGACAAGCTTGAATGGATGCTGAGGAGAAAAAGATTAAACTCAGGGGAATGGTTAATAAATCAATAGATATGAGAATGACAATAGTAGTAGAAACTAAGTCATAGGCTCTGTGAATGAGAAGAGGGCTCATTCAGAAGAATGATCAATTTTGAAATCAACTCAATTTGGCAATTGATTGAGGGAGAAAGTGAGAGAAAATTCAACACTGGATTTCCTATCTGGGTAATTGGTTGGATAATGATGCACACCAGCATCACAGAGACTGAATGAAGAATCCAAGTACAATGATTAACTCAACAATGGGAAATCCAATGAACTTACTCTGAAGACCTAATAACAAAGATATACAATGAAGAACATTATAAAAGTAGTAGCATGATTCTTTAGAGACATATTTCTACTAGTGATGACCACATAGTTCCACTCAAAAGCAAGTTGCCAATCAAAACAAAGTGTCAACATAATTCCTAAGGGATTTATTACCAATGCAAATGTCAAGCTACTTCTGATTTTCCCCAAAACAGAATAAACAAAATAAATGTGCCATTAGGCAGCATAGGTGAGACACTCAGGCTTCAAGAACTCTGGTTTGATTACTTTGAAAGGCAGCATAACAAGCTTCCACTTGAACAGAGTGTGTTAATTCAGCTTGAACCAAGTCAGAAGAAATAGCCCTAATAGTTTTGAATTGCAATAAAAGGTTGCATGCACTTGTCAAATTTGTACATTTAAGCCATAAAAGCAAAAGAGTCTTATAGAGGCATTTTCTTAATTAAGCAATCTGGATACAAATTCAAGGAGAGAGAGGAAATACAACCTTTGCATACACCACAGCATGTGCCCAAAATGACCTTTCTATCACTTTCCCACTCTAAAATTTCCTTTTCAGCTTTCCAAATTAGCTAAAAGCTTTCAGCCAGTGAAGCAGCTCCTAAGCCCCTCTCCCCATCACTTCTGCTAGTTAGTAACTCCCACCAACTTGTACATAACTCTACTGGACCCTTTGTTTTGTAATTATTGACCTACATTTTGTTAGTGATATAATAATAATGTAAACTAACATTTAGTAGGAGCTTACAATAGAATGAGTGCCTTATCTATTGAATTTGTTTAATCTTCATGCTAAAGTAATGAACTAAGAATGTTATAATTTTCACTTTTTGAGGGATAAAAACATGAACAAAACCTCTAAATTATGTGGCTGGCATGGAACAGTCTGAGTTTTAAGCAGAAAGCTCTGTGTCTATGCTGTTTAACAGAATAGCAAATAGGCTCCTGTCATTATTCAGATTTAAAATGTATCCAGTTTGACTTAAGATATTATGTAGACATAAATTACAAAGTGAGTTTTAAAACTTAGTACCCAGAAAAAATGATTTGAAATGATTATAGTTTGTATATTGGGTTAAACAAAATGTACTAACATTACCATCTGTCATATTTACCTTTTTAAACAAAAAAACAGAAAATTTAGTCACCTGTATGATAAAACAGCCCACTGCAGCACATGTGCAAAAGGTTCACCACCAATGAACTCAGGCTTGAATTGATAGGAGATGTCAACATAAACGATATAGAGCTTTCTGTTTAAAAAAAAACAATGCAATTAAAAGTATTTACTCTACCCAAATACCCATTACCATTATTGTGGCCTCCTGTGATTAACAGAGGATTTTTCTGCATTAATTACAGCATATTTTAGGATTCACCATCACAAAACTGAAACACCTGTAAAAAGAGATAGGATGGAGTCCGGGGCTCACTGAGGGCAGGAAATAGTATACGTGAGGTAAGAAGGCCTGGCTGCCAGCCCTAGATCCCCTCTACTTTGTTGAGGAATCATGAGCTGCAACTCCCCTGTCTATAAAAGTAAGATGTTCTGAAGTTTCTTCCAGCTGCAAATGTTCACCAGCCCAGTACTCGTTCTGGGCCTTCACCTGTTTCATTCTTCAGTACCACTTAGCACAGCTGTTCTTAAACCTGAGCATGTGTCACAGTTATGTTAAAGGTCGTTAAGCTGCTGATTTCTGGATCTCACTTCCAGTTTCTGACTGAGTTGCTCTGAGGCAATTTTGGGAACCTGCATCTAACACGTCTGCAGGAATGCTATGCTGCTGGTCTGGGAACCACCCCTGGAGGATTGCACTACAGGCCCAGACCCACATCCTACCTTGATTCAAAAGGTTAGTATGTTTTAAACTTTTCATTGTGATATATTCTAATTCCAATCTTCCCATCCAGAAACAGAATTCAAACCAATCATGAAACCAATGTCTTTGTTTTCCTGAAAACATTTTGCCTTTCTTTCAAAGATTACTATTCAGCCGGGCGTGGTGTCTCACACCTGTAATCCTAGCACTCGGGAGGCAGAGACAGGAGGATTGCTGAGTTCGAGGCTTGCCTGGGCTACATAGTGAGCTCAGGGCCAGCCTGAACTACAAAGGGAGACCCTGTCTCAAAAAAAAAAAAAAAAAGAATTACTATCCACTCTCAAAGGAAATACCAAATCAAGTTCTGAGGACTTTTTATATTATTGGCTTGGTTTCTAAATATAAAACTGAGGTACTTTTGAATATTGGCAATAGCAAAGTCTCCACCAACAATAACTCATAAGAGACATACCTAAACCTCTATTTCTATTGATTATCTAATGATGATTTACTTTTTCAAAGGAATGTCAGTGATAAAAGAATTGCATTTTGCTCTTATTTGTGACTGATAATTTTTACTTGTATCTTAGTACAAAGTCTAATTTGTACTTTAGGGAGGTGGTAATCTTATTCTAACTATGAAATTTAATGTTCTCCATGTTTCAACATTTTTATTGTTTCTCATCTGGATATTTTTAGGACTGTAATGTACAACTTTATAGTTCTATAAGAATGTCAACTGACTGTGTAAAAATGTATGAATGCAGTGGAAATTTACTTTACCTTGTCCAGATAATACTGACAGAAGCAATGTATAAATGATGTGATAAATATGATTTTTTAAAACAACAGTAATGCCAAAAAATCTATTGAGTTGGGAAAATAAAATGGATTTTTTTTAGTTCTGTTCATTGCTTTGCTTTGTTTTAATTAGTTCACCTTAATAAAAGTGTTGTGGTCAAGTCATAGCCCTTTTGTAAGAAAAACTTTCAACTTCCATTATCTATTGTTAAAAGCTGTGTATTAATTTCCTCTTAAGCACTGCAATTAAGCTGTATCTCTGAGAAATTAATATTCATTTTTTTTACAAAAAGAGCATTTTTAAATTGATGATGGTATGTACTAAATTCACTGATTCAGAATTGTTGGGAAAATAATAAAGTCAGTCAATTACCCATATGGTATGATGTAGAAAAACAATCAATAATGAATGGTTTTATTCCTGCTCTTTATCTGGTGTTTAGTTTATGTGCATATAATCTATGTGTCTAGAATGATTAATACTACAGTCATTCTAATACTTATTTTTAAGCTTCAGAGTGTTCGTGATTATTGTTCCCCATCCTCATCATTAATAATGGCCATCTGCACTTTCTTTCTTTTAATGAGTAGAGTGATTTTACTTTATCATCAGTATGTTCTGGGAATAGCATTGTTAATGTTATACTCAGACAGAGAAATGCCTGAGGTAATTACGGAACCCATTTGAAATTTCAAAATTAAAGTATTTCCACAAGCCTTGTAATATGCATTTCAGGCATAACTTCCCATTATTTTTAATTAACAAATATCCAAGAAAATCTTTTACCAGATCAATTATTTTTTATTGTGAAATAAATAAAATCAGTTAAAAATAAAAAAACAATCCTTTTTACTCCAACACTATTATGCTAATAACCCAGTTGAGAATAAACTTTATTTCATTTTATTTTATTTATTTTATTTTATTTTTTTTGCTTTTGAGACAGGGTCTCACTTTGTAGTTCAGGCTGGCCCTGAGCTCACTATGGTGCCCAGGCAAACCGCTGCAAACTCAGCAATCCTCCTGTCTCTGCCTCCCGAGTGCTGGGATTACAGGTGTGAGCCACCAGGTCCGGCATTGTGGTATGCGGAGTTGATTGCTGGTGGGCGTGTCTCCACGCCCAGCATTGTATGTGGTTACCGGGGATTGAACTCAGGACCTTGCGCTTGCGAGGCAGGCGCCAGAACCACTCAGCTAACCCTCCGGCCCTAAACTTTATTATTTTTAAGATATCCTCTGTTTATCTGTTAAAATATAACGTGGGCCTGGAAGTCAAGATAGAAACAATCTGTTCTTTGCTGAATAATAATATCTACTATCAGGAAAAGTATGTAGTCATTTTGTCTGTGTCTGCAGAGTCCTCTAAAGGTCAGCTCTTTCTTAGTAGCCTGAATTCACGACGGGCTAAATCTGTTTCCTACAGTACCAAATACTTACTTTTGCTTTGTGTTTTCCATTTTTCTCACTTTTTTATTTTATCATTAAATAAAACAACTAGGACATAGAGTGAAAATTCCAAATTATTAATGCAAACTGCCAAAAAGTACACTTTGAGGAACAGCTCTTCTGGGACTTTTAAGGTCAATTTTTTATGAGTTCATCTATTTTGTACTATTAGTTAATGCATTACAATGTAACTAATCTGAGGTCGTGTTATGTTCTGTTAACCCAAAGACAGACACATTAAATTCATTACATGGGCTTATTACTTTTATTATTACTGTAAATATCATCTTAATAGATATTATGTGTCCTATGACAGGTACAAATTGCTAGAAATGTAGACCCTCAGGGTCCCAAAAACAAACACACTAAAATACAAATTCTCAACAAAACAGTATTTACTTCTGCAGAAGGTGAGTATGCTCTCTAAGGGAATGTAGCAAGCACATTGGCCAGGCCATCCACACTGTCTTTTATTCTCAATGCAGGGAAAGACTCTGTCCTTCTGCCTCAGTGGCTGAGACACAGGCTAACAACCTTGTTCTCTGTGGGAGATGTACCTTCATTATTATGAGATCCTGAGGGCCTTCTGCAGTCAGATCGAATGTCTAAAATGAATGGCAGTTACAAAATGGAGGGACTTTATAGAAAGACTTCATCTCTTGGAAAGTGATAGACAGGTTCTCATTGAAAGTTAGGCACTATAGGATTAAATGAAAATAAAAAGAAAGAATTTGGAAATGCATCCAGATAATACAGAGGGTTTTGGAAAATTGAAATTAATTTTAGCATTTGTCATATAGAATCTATTCCCTATGCCTGGCACTGCAGCTTTTTCACTTTAAATGTTCTTATCTTACATTATTTTCTATGACTGTCATTGATAGGTCTGGAAAGGGGCAAAGGATTTATAATTTAGAAAACTCTTCAGGTGATTTTGCAGTACAGTTAATTTGTAAACATTTTAATTCACATGTAGGGAGATTTAAAAGCCAGAAGGTGAAGTAATTGCCCTATTCCACTAAAGTGCCTAATAGCACTATGGTGACTTACTTCCTCAAGACTTCAGATTTCAATTTTTGAATATAAATACTTTCAAGAGAAATTGCTGCTGGTCTAAGACAATAAAACCAAAGGCTGCAACCCTAGGAATTAGAGATAAATTAGGATTTTAAGAGAAGTAGGATAATAATAATATTAATTGAGTTTTCATTTTCACTGACTTCCACCAAATCATAAACTTTTTATCGAAGCTCTTGCCTAAACTCCAAATCAGGACAGTAAAACAAACTGTGTCCACTATTTAGTGCTACAAAATTATCCAATTCTAATTTTGCTTACAGTTTACATCTGTCATAGGAATTCATGCATAGGGAAAATAAATAGTTTTTTCATGCATAGGGAAAATAAATAGTTTTTAAAAGTTTAAATGATCAATCAGTATCTTGCACAAAATCTAAGACAGATATATTCAAAAATATTTATTTAAATAATCTATAGTAATCAAAATTTCCTATAAATGTCATCAGTTCGGTTTCTATTATTATCCATTGTTCAGTAACTTTATTTTAAAATTGTAACCCTAGTTTTTAACAAATGTATTTAAATGCTAGGGTTATTTTGCATAGAGATCTAAAAACCCTTTAAGCATAGAAATAGAACATTCTTTCTTGTGTTTGATTTTATTTTATGAATTAAGTGGAGCTGCCCAGGTATCCGTAGCAAGAGGGAAGAATTTCTGAAAGAGCACTCAGAACTTAACCAGGTTCCATAGCCTGATATTAAAGCCTTGCATAGTCTTGCTCAATAATTTTACTGTTTTCAAATTTTCTTCTCATTGCTCTTCTCACATGTAAAACATTTTCATCAACCAAGTCTATGTTCCCACTTCCTTCTTGATCTGTATGACAATATATATTCTGTTGGCTTTCCCAATCTCCCACAGCGCTATACAAATGCAACCCATCTCTCAAAGAAAACTGTAAACATTATTCTTTCTTGTCTTTGGTGAGAACTATTCAATTTCTCTTGAGATTTTCACTGAGCTTTTTCTACTTGTATGGTGTGCATAATGTCTACGTTAAACTATGCAGTAGTTATTCCTCGACATTGTCTTTCCTATACACAATGTTTCCTCCAGTGGTGAATTACTCTGTGAATCAATTTGCTGAATGGATGAATTATTAACAAGATCTTTTGAAATATGGGATTCAATTTTAAGCAATTTTATTATTGCTGAACATATTAGCACAAGCACTAATACCCATAATACCAAAAAAAAAGTCTGTTGCAAAAACATACTATGATTTCAAACTATGTCATTCCTGCACTTTTGATGTGATCTGCACGAAGTTCTTAAGTACCGATTTGTTACCGAGGACTGTAAAGAAAAAAACAGGTAATTGTGTTTCCTCTTGGCACCTCAGTCAATATTTTCTAGCTACAACACTCTTTACATTCTAAATTTATAAAAATGAATATTCTTTAGTTAGAGCCATATTCTGTAGCTTTTTTAAAATAAGAAACTGCCATTTTAAGAATTTTTAAAATACATAATTATTCCCTTCTTATGAAAGCTCTATCTTATTTAAATATGAGAAAAGCAGTGAACTTTATTAGAAAAGTTGAAAAGTACTTATTTTAGCAAAATTAAAAGAAAACCCAAGTCATTTTTGAACAGTATTTAGTTATAATAGAGGGATTATTGATAAAAGAAACTTTTAAATATTCAAGGTGTACAGCATGATGGTTTGATATACACACCGCATGAAATGACTGCCAAGATCAAATTAACACATCCCTCACCGCACACTTCTCACGTGTATAAGTGTGCGTGTGTGTGTGTGTGTGTACTGAGGACACTGCAGATCTACTCGCTCAGCAGTTTTCAAGGGTATCATTCTATAGTACTGCTATAATCACCACTCAGGTTACATGCCAAGAGCTTACTATCTCACACCTGAAATGTATAACCCCTGACCAACATAGCCCCATGTCACCAGCCCCGAAGCTATTGGAACCAGCAGAGCATTCCACTCTCTGCTTCTGTGAATTTGACTTTTTTGACTCCACATGTAAGCGAGGTACAATACTAGCCTGCCTATACTGCACATATCATTATGAGCTCCAAGTTCATCCATGTTGTTTGAAATGGAAGGATTCCCTCCTTTTTTATGGCCAAATAATATTTGAGTTTTTTATATCCTCTTCTATGTATATGCATCACATGAAAATCTAATGTATATGTACACATATATGTGTATACTTAGATTGACCCCTTGTTATTGTGAAAAAAGCTCCCTTATACATAGGGGGTATGTAATATATCTTTAAGATACGATTTTATTTCTTTTAGCTTTATAGCCAGAGAAGATGCTTTTCTAAGTTTAACATAATGCAACAACTTTATTCTTCTTATATTTCCCAATTAATTATAAAAGATAAATTTATAAGTAATTTGTATTTCTGATTCATATTATTCATTAGCAGAGAAACAGTATATCTCTAAG
Source organism: Thryonomys swinderianus (assembly GCA_004025085.1). NCBI lineage: Eukaryota > Metazoa > Chordata > Mammalia > Rodentia > Thryonomyidae > Thryonomys > Thryonomys swinderianus. The sequence continues at coordinate 8,458 of PVIC010008251.1, read as the reverse complement.
AAGTTACATAGTAAAGAAGAATCTTAACTTTAAAGCTAAAGTACTAAAGAAAATAAAATAATGATGACACTGGATACTGTAGCATCCCAGACCAAGAAAATTATTTCAATTCTTTTCTAAGAAAAGATATGGTGATTTCACTCTTCTGAGTAGACAGCGATATCATTATGGTGTACAGCTTGGGTTCTTGTGTCAATATTCAGTAAAATTCAGATTTAGTGGTGGACTGAGTGGGTCTCTTAGTATAAATTAGGACAGGTCTAGTTGCTGATATGGAATTAAACAACCAGTTATGTCATATATTTTTCAATAGTATCATTATATAATGAAGAAAATAAACAACGGGAATGAAATAAATCAAAATGTCATTTTGCCTCTACATATTTCTCCATAACAAATAAACACAAATGTGAACAATGATTTTGTAACTAAGCAAGATTTATAAATCCAACAACCTTTATGCAGGGAAAAAGTGGAAACAAGCAAAGGATCTAACAAAAAGGAAATCTTCAAATTAAGGCCAATCCATATAATAAATGAGTCATACACAAAATGATATAAAACATTATAGTGTTATAAAAACTACATCACTGATTTAAAGCCAGATTCTAATGTAGATTTTTATCATATTTAATTTTTTAAAATAATTCTCTAGTATACAAATAAAACCAGCATAACTGAAGTTGTAAGCGTGTTTTAGAATGTATGACCAATATTGTGAAATAGTAAATATTCAAAAGGATATGGGGTTTAGGGGTAAATAATGAGGGAAAAATTGACAGTTAAGAAAGGAAACAAAGCTTGCATAGGGGCTGGGGCTTGTAGGGTGGGTAGGGGAAGGGGAAATATGAGAATTAACTTATGTATACTGGTACAAATTCTCAATGGGGAGTGTAAATGTGATTCTATAATGTAATTGTGATTCTATAATTGTGTATCTATAATGTACCAATAAATTAAATTAATTTTTTAAAATTTTAAAAATAACCACCATAACAAATAGCCAAAACACAGTGATTTAAACAAGTTGCAGACTAATTTTTCACTCATATAGCATCTATGTGGACAGCACACATATGCAGTTGGTCCCAGGAAGCTCTCCAAGAACACAAACATTTCTTCTATCTTGAGATTTTGCTAATCCTAATTTTAATTTTAACTTTTTGTGGGGGAAGACAGGGGATCAGAGATCTTTTGAAGTTATAAATCCTCACCTCGGAAAAATGTACACACACATATACCCTCCTACACCGTGTCAGGCTGGGATAAGAAATGCATAGATTCATATTGTAGGTACTATACAGGCACTAGAAACATCCACATGGCTAAGCTAGCTAGTCCACATAGTTCACTCCAGGAAAAAGCTGTGAATGAATCTAGAAACCATGTTTCTGTTATATTTAAGAATAAAACGTGGTTTCTCACTGGTAGTCTATCATCAAGAAGATAGAGAAAAATGGATTCTGTAAACATTTAGCAGTATGTGCCACAAAAATACATTTACATAGCAGATAATGGTTATGTTTGGATAATAAGAGAAATTATTTTTAAAAATTTTGACACTTTATTTCTGAACACATTTTATGATTTTGAACATTTTGTATACATTCTTCTGAATTCCATAGCATCCTGGGGCTCTAGTATGTGATAAATTTTTGTAATGGTTCATATGTCCTGTTGAAAAATATACATTTGCTTTTATTCGAGTTTATATATTTAGTTTCTATATTAATGTTTGCATGATGAAAGAAGTATATATTGTTTCTCTAATTATAGTCTAGTTATAGTCTACTAATTATAGTCTGAAAATTTTCTTGCAATAAGTATGTTTCATACATTTTGAGATTATGCTGTAACTGAATGTGTATAATGCATGTGCTTTATAGTTTTTGTGAAATTTTCCTTTTTAAATTTAATTTAATCTATTGGTACATTATACATACACATCACAGTTACACTCCACATTGAAAATTTGTACTAGTATATGAAACGACTTCATTCTCATTTTTCCCCTTCTCCTATTCACCCTACAAGTCCCTGCCCCTAAATACACAAGCTTTTTTAACTATCAATTTTTTTCTTTCCCCTCATTATTTACCCCTAAACCTCATTTCCCTTTGAAGATTTACTATTTCACACTATCGATCATGCATTCAAGAACACATTCACAACTTCAGTTTCTCATACCAGAGAAAAGATCTAGTATTTACACATCTGTGACCTATTTATTTCACTTATGAGTATGTCCTTAAGGAATGTCAATTTGAGTATAAATGGCTCAATCTCATCATTCTTTATGGCAGAGTAATACTCCATTTTATAAAACAGAAACTCTAAACCTGCTGCAACACAGGTTAGGTCGTACTGTTTGAGACACTGGCTTAGGAAAAGACTTTAGGAACAAAACCTCTATAGCACAAGAACTAGCAGAAGAAATCAACAAATGGGATTTCATCTTATTAAAAAAAAAAAGCTTCTGAACAGCAAAAGAAACCACCAGCAGAGTGAAAAGGTAACCAACAATATGGGAAAAAAGTCTTTACCAACTGTTCTTCAGACAAAGGGCTAGGATCTAGGATATATAAAGAGCTTAAAAAATCAGCCCCCGCAAATTTAAAGACCCAATTCAAAAATGGGCATCTGAAATGAACAGACACTTTTCAGAGGAAGATGTAAAAGCAGCTAAAAAGCATCTGAAGAAATGTTCAATGTCACTGGTCATTCGAGAGATGCAGATGAAAACAACACTGAGAATTCATCTCACTCCACAAAGAACAGTAGATATTCTTTAGCTACAGCAATAAATTAGTCAGCAACAAAGGCTGGCAAGGTTATAAAGAAAAAGGAATCTTTCTCTGCTATTGGTGGGAATGTAGACTTGTATAACCATTATGGAGATCAGTGTGGAGATTCCTCAAAAAACTAGGATTAGAGGTCACATTTTATCCTGTTATTCCTTTGTTGGGGATGTATGCAAAAAATTTACAAGATTTATACCACAGAGACATATGTGCTCCCATGTTTATAGCAGCTCAGTTTGTGATAGCTAACTAAATCTTGAAAACAAACCAAATGCCCATCAACTCTAGACTGGATAAAGATGTTTGTTTAGGTTTTGTTTTTTGTTTTTTGGTGGTTTTTTTTTTCTGGTATGAAATTTTCCTTTTTTCATCAATTACTGATACTATCTGTATTGGTGAATTTTCATTTAATTCTAATTTGTGTACTATTAATATTACTATAGTAGCTTTTTTGGGTTAGTGTTGTCCTACCAAATTTTTAATTTCTATATTTCATTATTTCTAAGTTAAATTTCTTTACATGTATCTTTATATACTATATAATTTATTTTTCTTTTTTCAAGAAAACTCTTTTTTTTTTTTTTTGAGACAGGGTCTTGCCTTGTAGTTCAGACTGGCCCTGAGCTCATTATGTAGCCCAGGCAAGCCTCGAACTCAGCAATCCTCCTGTCTCTGCCTCCCGAGTGCTGGGATGACAGGCGTGAGCCACCAAGCCCAGCAAGAAAACTAATAGAAAAGGTAAGAAAAAATAAATAAATTTATTTTTCTGTCATCAATTTATCTCTTCTACTTATTATTTATACTTTATATCTTCTCTTCTGCTCTCTGCTGGATTGAGTTGGCTGTTTTTTTTTTAATTCTTCCAAGCACTTACTTCTTTATAAATTATGTACTCTTTTTCTATTTGTATCTAACTTTAAAATTTTACTATGGCTACTTAATAAGATTTAATCAACATTCCTGTTCTCTTCCCAAAGAACTAGAAGATCTTAGCCTACTTTAACTCTGATTTCTTCACCACTCTACTTCTGTATTACTATAGTCTAATGATCCATAGGATCCAAGTGTTTGAAATAGAAAGAATGCTGTTCCAAGTTAGTCTGCCACATTGACAGGAGGTCTAGTTTAAAAATTTTCTTCCACAAAATTTTATGCCTCTGTAATAAAATGCTAGCATATAGCATTTTATAGACAGAATAAATGATTAAGTTAAAGAACTGTTTGTAGGTAAAATGATTTTTTGAAAACCAATGTATATAAGGCAAATAACCAAATCTCAAAAATAACATGAAAATTTTAAATTGTCCTAACTTTAGACAATTGTTTTGACAACTGATAAACAGTGAACAAGTTGAGGATACAAAATACAAAAGTTAGACAAGAGTAAAGTGTTTGGCTTTGGTTTTGGTGATGATGGTTTCATTGTCCTTTGGATTTTTTCTTAAATAAAGAATGTCAAAGCTTTGTATTTGGCTGTGATCATTTTACCTTTGTTTAATTATTTCCTCATAAGAAGTAAAAAGTTTATGCATTATTTAAGACATCATGGACTAAAGCTGTGGAGCATGCAACATACTGAGCTTGAAAAATGGGGACACACCAGAGACTAGGCACCCTTTTCTCACTTCTATTGAATTTCCACTTCACATTTTAAGTGTAAGTGCCAAAAGTTCTGTCAATTCTATCTGTTCTGTCTCTATTCAACCTAAAAAAAATCTCTTTAAAAGTCACCTTGATTATTACTATATTAACAGCCCAGTCAGTATATGGCATTTTTCTGAACAGAAGCATCTACATGTACAGTTAGCTGGGTTTCTCCTACTACCATACATTTTACAGAGATATTCATAATGAATATTGTCTTTTAGCCTCCCTTAATGAGTGGTTTTAAAGTCTTAAAAAGAATGCCTCAACTGTAATCTTATGTTAAACCCCAATGACACTACATTACCTTTGATCTTTTATATAAGAGGATTTGTTTCCTTTTAGCATTCACTAGTAAACAAAAATATCAAATGTCAATGAAATATTATACTTCTTTCATGCATTACTTTACTTTTACTGTATACTTAGGTTGGGAAAGATTGAGGAGTTTCCTTAAGAAGATTACTTTTGATAGATGGCAGTATCACATATGATGCTTCAGAGAACTACCATAAGGCCCTGAATTTCAGTGATGGCCATAAAATGACTTGAACACTTGTTAAAAATGAGAAACATGGAGAAAGTATTTGGTAAGGACAGAAGATAATTGTTGAATTAAATAGTTGTCATCATAGAAATGGAAACAAATCAACCAATATTTTAAAATAAATTCCTTCCCATCTTAAGAAACATAATTTGTCTAGTTTCCCTGTATTTGGAAATGATGAATTCTGTGATTGTGATATAACATACAACAAGTAAAATACAATCCCAAAGATAAGAGTAAAATATCAAGGAAATATGATTGCTTCAATCAAATATAGCTGCAGCTTTCTGCTCACAAAAGATTCACCTACATCACAACAATGAACACAAAACTCAACTAGCAGCTAACATATACCAATGTAAAAAGAAAGTAAATAACATGCTACATGTCAGAGGCAAATCAGATGTGAAGAATAAAAAAAGAAAACAAAACTTAAGCTATTAAAGGCTACAAAAATCAATGAGTAGGAGTTTGGTGACTAGGAAATACACGTGTGACTCACAGTAGTGGGTACCTTGCTTGTACACAGTAGTAATCACCTTGAAGTGATGCTAAATAATTAGCTCGCAGAACTTGAGCTGTCTGCTCTTCCTCAAAAATTTGAAGGCATTCTGTTAAAATATATGAGTGTCCACTGAGCTCCACAATGATGCAATGCAGATGGTTACAGGCAGTAAAATTATCTTCCCAAGAGAGAGCTGTACAGATTGTCCTATCTGTATCTATAGTCTGGGTTATCTGTTCTCAAAAATAATCTAAGTATATTCTGGCTGAACAGAAAGTTGCTAGGTTTTAAAGTAGAATTTGATGGACTAGTTCATGGAAAAAATAGTTTTTTTAGGACATTCATTCACTTAACATGAACAAGAAATTTCAAGAAGCACAGTAAAAAGTGAAATGTTTGGGAACCACTGAAAGCTACTGTTTATAACAAATGGCATCACTGATGACTTAGGGATGTTTCTGATAGCACACAGGATGTAGCGAAGTCTCTGATTTACTACTACCAATTAATTTGATCACAAGCTCAGACTGATATGTGTACACATCAAGGCTGGAATTCATATTTTTATTTTTGGCAATGAATCTGACTGCCAGAATTGAAAACACTATGAGGAGGCTTTGGATGATGACAAGCTATATCTTTATACTAAAGATATATATTTAAATATGCTTTTCTTTTCAGCCACTCACAGACATTTTTCTTCCACTTTAGGTCTTGAAAAAAATGAGAAATCGCCTGTTGTATGTACAGTTATAGAGAAGAAAGAGTCATAGCACTGAAGTGACATATAGGAAGGGTGAAAACACAGGCTTTGCAGTCAAACTCAGGTTCTCATGCTAGTTCATTTGCTTCCTACACACAGAATGTCAGACAAGTTCATTAATTCCATTGGACTTATTATCTTATCAATGAAATGATGATAATAATATATCATGGTAGATAGAGAAATGATATGCATGGTAGTCAATCTTGTAGGATGCAAAGAGAATAGTTCCAAGTAAGAAATATTTCCTGCCATATATATCAAGGCTTGCTGTCAAAGCCAGACAGACATAAAGGGAAATGTTCAGCATTAGAATCGCACTTCCGGTCACCAATCATAGGTTTGATTTTGTTATTTCCATCAAACTAGTTTATTTGACTTCAGGAACTCAACCACATCAGTCCCTGCGAGTTGCATACACAGACACTTTGAATCTTATCTTGTCTTTCTTTTCTAGGCTCAGCTAATATGTGAAAGTAAACAGGACCAAAGCCAAGGTGTATAAGGAATGTTATAAACTTCAGTTAGTTTCAATTTTCACTCAGTGAGTTGTCAGAGACAGAGAACACTCAGCAGATGAAAAGAAGAGAATCAGTTTATTTTTTACTAACTTCAACATTTTGTTTTAGAGCTTATCTCAGCCACAGGGTAGTTTTTAGAATTCCATTTAGTAATAGTACCCATTTAAAATGAAAGAATATTTTAAAATTAAACTAACATGCAACACAAAACATTATTAACATGTGCTGTTAAAAGGACTATGGTAGTTTAGATTGGGCAAAACATACCTAGTTTTGTTCTCTAACAGGAAAGAGACAGGCCTAAGAAAGGACATTTTAGTTAAATGCCATGTTTGGAGAATTTAATGAAAGCATTTGAAAATATCTTTCTGAGTTTGAGAAGGATCATGCATAAAAAACTTGTATAGGGTTTAATTCTGTTATCAAGTAAGATTTCAGGTTTCAAAGTAAACATATTAAAAATAAAATGGTTATTTCAAACAATGAAAATAGAAGTCTATTTGTAGATAATCAAGAGAGGTAATGATGCAAAAAATTACTCCATAAATCAAGCAACCCACTATACTTGTTTCATTAAAGATAATATAGTCAAACATCATTTCAGTGTCATTACCAAACTCCTCATATTTGATTTCAATCTAAAATTTGTAATAGAATTCAGCACTTTAGAATAAAGAAACAAAGGGAAATCCAGTGCAGATGTACATTTTCATGATTTTTAACACATAGCAGGATAGCCATATCATATTAGTCATCATGGCAAACAGAGTACAAAAAGTACTAAAGAAACCTGAAGACAAGTCCATATTCTGTTCAGCCTTTTTTTCCTTGAGTTTATTCATACATTTTAGGTATGTGTTATGATCACATTCATCATGAGAATCTACATCTACATGATATATTTTGATTCTTATTTTCCCATTCCTTGCTCTCCCTTCAAACCCCCACCCTCCATGTTCAGCCTTCATATAACCCAGGTTATACATCCTTTAATATAACATATTAAAGATATTGATGTTATGTTCATATATATATATATATATATATATGTATACACACACATATATATTTGTGTGATACACACACACACACATAGATATTCTTAAGAATCTGGAAGTATATTTCCAAAAAGTAAATAAAAATTTTAAATGCAATGCATTTGTGAATCACCAATATATCCAATATACCCCAAAACTATTGACATTATACACAAAAAATAATTAGGTTCCTAAAGTGAAACAGAAATACTAGGATGGTAAAAGTAGTCCCTACCTCAGTTAACAATTATGTTTTTGTATTAGAATTACAAATCAGTAAAACTTTTTAAAAAATAAGATGTCAAGGGCCGGAGGGTTAACTCAGTGGTTCCGGCGCCTGCCTCGCAAGCGCAAGGACCTGAGTTCGATCCCCGGTTACCACATATAATGCTGGGCGTGGTGGCTCATGCCTGTAATCCCAGCACTCGGGAGGCAGAGACAGGAGGATTGCTGAGTTCGCGGCGGCTTGCCTGGGCACCATAGTGAGCTCAGGGCCAGCCTGAACTACAAAGTGAGACCCTGTCTCCAAAAAGCAAAAAGCAAAAAAAAAAAAAAAAAAAAAAAAAAAAAAAAAAAAAAAAAAAAAAAAAAAAAAAAAAAAAAAAAAAAAAAAAAAAAAAAAAAAAAAAAAAAAAAAAAA
>PVIC010008250.1:0-48684 GCA_004025085.1 Thryonomys swinderianus | reverse complement strand
TTTTTTTTTTTTTTTTTTGCTTTTTGGAGACAGGGTCTCACTTTGTAGTTCAGGCTGGCCCTGAGCTCACTATGGTGCCCAGGCAAGCCGCCGCGAGCTCAGCAATCCTCCCGTCTCTGCCTCCCGAGTGCTGGGATTACAGGCGTGAGCCACCACGCCCAGCATTATATGTGGTAACCGGGGATCGAACTCAGGTCCTTGCGCTTGCAAGGCAGGCGCCGGAACCACTGAGCTAACCCTCCGGCCCAAGGGTTACATTTTTTATAGTGGATTTTGAGGACAAATAGTATCCTCCTAGCTTTGTACTTTTTGTTCAAGATTGCTTTGGCCCTTCAGAGTCTCCTGTGGTTCCATAAAATTCTTAAGGTTTCTATTCCTATCAAGAATGTCACTGGTATCTTGATAGGGGTTTAATTGAGTCTGAAGACTATTTTGTGCCATAGATATTTTAACAGTATTCTTATCCACGAATGTAGAATGTCTTTCCATTTGTGCCTTTCAACTTCAATTTTGAATAGATCCTTTCTAGTCTATTCTTGAGTTTTCAGTATAGATCTTTTACTTTCTTGGTTGAATTTATTCCTAAGCTTTTTCCTAGTTAGTATGAATGAGAGCCCTCAGATACTATATAGAAGTGCTACTGGTTTTTAATTTATAATTACTAGAGCTGTAGCATACAGTTTTGAACATTCTTGCTGCTCATGGTTTGCTTCTTGTCCCACCCTATGTCATCTACATGTCGTATACAGAGGATTCTTTCCTGGTCTGCTAAGACATATTCCCTCTCCCTCCTGGAACCACTGGCCCTGGATCACTAGAGAAAGAGTCCTGGTAGCTTTGGCCAGCAGTGGCAAAAGAGTAGGAGCTTGTGCTCTGGCCTTTTCTTGACTAGCCACAGGATTTGTTCACTCTCCACAGAAAGCGTTGAGTCCTGATAAAACCCATCTCATTCATCTTTGAACATGTCGTTTGCATTTCTTAGTAATTAAGTATGGCCTAAATTCCAAGAATTTAGGGGTTCTGGCATTTGATTTACCAAAATGATTTGAAGTCAATCTGGCTTTACCATCCTTCTATACCCAATTAGACTATCATTAAGTAGCCAATAGATCTGCTGGGAACTACTGGCAAATCAGAGTTCTTCCTTGCTGTTATGGTCTTCCTTACTGGATCAGAATAACAGACTTTCTCCCTTTGGGGTCTTTGAATCATTGTCATAAAATGCCATAAACTAAGTGATTACCAGAGACTTGTCCCTCAGTTCTAGACCAAAGCATGAGATCAAGCTGTGCACAGTGTTGCTGGGCTGTGAGAGACAATCTGACCCCTGCCTCTTGACTAGCTTTGGATGCTCCGCTGGCCTTCTGACCTTCCTTAGCTATAGAAGCATCATCACCTCATCTGTCTCCATCTTCACATGGCATTTTCCATGTGTCTGTGCTCAAATGTCTCCTTTTGAGGACATGAGCCACATTACATCAGCTTAATGACCTAATTTTAACTCTGTTAGCGCTGTAAAGACCTTCAAATAAAGTCATATTGTCAGGTACAGTTGGTTAAGACTTAAAAATAAGGGTTTTACAGGGATGATTTATGACACAGCAATGCCCTTCAGTTTAAGGCCCAAAGGACTGCTAAGTCTCAGTAACATGGAGGTGAGTCCCAGGTAGAACAGTACGTCATAGGCTGCTACTTGTCTAGGGACTGCCACACTAAGCCTCTGCTCACTGAGTCTCAGCTTCACTCTCGTCTGTGCTTGTTCTGTAACTTGTCATCTGACTGAGGGAGGTTGAGCCATACAACTCAGAAAATGCCATGTGGTATATGCAAGGCATCCATGGTGGAGCTGAGAGTCTAGTTGGCTGCAAAGTGTGACTCAGACCTCGTTGCCAATAGTGGCCCAAACCTCTTGATCAGGCTGTCAGGATGGAGTCTGGGTTTGCATTTGGAATGTCCTAAGGAGACTAACCAATAGTGGCTGCTGTGTGCCAGGATTCCTGGAGAGATCAGAGAATTTCTCTAGGGCCTGTCAAGAGCCAAACTCCTTTCCTACAGTTGCCAGTTCTCAAAACTGAGAATGCCTTTCCTTACAGTTGCCTCAAAGCTGAGGCAAGGCTGCAGGACACTAGGAGGGAGGGCAGTATTAGTGTTCTGAGGGTTAGATCACTTTGGCTTGGAACAAGAAATTTTGGGATCCCTAAGTCATCTTTTCCAGGTACTAGGTAGGAAGAAATCAGGGGCCTGGCTCGTTTCAGAGAAGCCAGTCATCCACAGATCTCAGGTGGGATCTAAAGCTATTGCACTCCTCTACCTGGGAGCACCTTAGCAGCTAGTAACTGGCAACTAGATACACCTAATTCTATTCACCCTCTCTAACTGTGGGAGCTGGTTCCTGGCCTTACCAAGGGTAACTCTGGAAAAACAATATGACAAAAGAATAACCTTCCTGACCCACTTCAGAGGTGGTATTTGGGGGCATCTGTTGCTCTTCTCCCAACATCCAGATGAGGAAGTGTGTTTCAGAACAGTCGGTGTACAGTCTTAGTTGGAGTTCAGAGCTTCTAAGCACTGTTCTCATTGCTAAGAGCATAAAATTGAATTCCTGCACATGGCCTTGTGCAGCTGGGTATGTGACTCATAAGCAAAGTGGACAGTTTTGTATATAACTCTGGAAGCATCTCATGGTTTTAAATATCTCCCTTGCTCTTAGGTCATTGCTTTCTCTCTCCCTTTGTCATAGAAGCTTCCTGTGGAGCTGCTTTGTGTGGCATGTGGACACTACCTCTTCTTTGGATGCCTTGACTCCTGAGCAGAACTCAGTTTTCTCTCTTGTACCTCTGGGGTCTATTCCATTGCTCTTCTGCTTAGACCCCTGCACCTTTGGGCAGCACATGAACTTTTCTTTCTTCTCTACTATCTAAATGGCCCCAGATAGGCTCAGGTTTCCTTTTCTTAAGATTTTTTTTCAAACTGGTACATATTAATTTTTCAAAACACTTTGTTTCATTGTGGCATTTTCATACATGTCCAGAATATTTTGATCATATCCATCTCCTCTTTCTTTCCTTTATGCATGCTTTCCCCTCCCCAGTATTCCTTTCCTCTTGTCTGTCTCCCTTCTATTTTCATGTCTTTTAAAGATCCCATATGTTAAGGAAAACATGTCGTCTCTGTCTTTGAGTCTGGCTTATTTTGTTTAACATAATTTCTAATTCTGTTCTTTTTCCTGCAAATGACACCATTTCAATCTTTACAGCTGAACAAGTATAAATGCCACGTATTCTTTATTCATGCAACAGGCACCTAGGCTGGGTCCCTATCTTGGCTATGATGAGTTTTTCTGTTATTCTGTAAATAAATATGCAGGTATCCCAGTAGTATGCTGACTTTAACTACCTTGGGTATGTACCAAAGAATAGTATCACTGGATCACAAGGTATTTCCATCTCCAGTTTTTAGAAGAACCTCCATACTTCTAGAGTGGATGTACTAATTTGCCTTCCTACCAACATTGTAGAAAGATTTCCTCATCCTTGCCAGTGTTAATTGTTCTTTGTATTCTTAATAACCATTCTGACTGGGATGAGATAGAACATCTATGTAGTATTGACTTGCATTTCCCTAATGGATAAATAGATTGAGTTCTTTTTCACATACCTGTTGGCCATTTGTATTTCTTTTGAGGTGTCTGTTCAGTTCAGTTCATTTGCCCTTATTTGACTGGATTGGTTTGGAGACACATTTTGTAGTTCTTTATATATCCTAGATATTAGTCCCCTAGAAGAGTAGCTGGCAAAGATTTTCTCCCATTCTATTGACTGTTTTCATTCTGTTAATTGTTTTCTTTGCTATGTAGAAGCTTTGTGAGTCAATCCTGTCGATTCGTGCTATTCCCTGAACTACTGGAGTTCTATTCGTGAAGTCATAGCCTGTGTCTTTATCTTGAAATGTTTCTCCTATGACTTTTTTAATAGAGGACTCTAAGTTTCATGTCTTCTATTTGGGTATTTGATCCATTTTAAGTTGATTTCTTTCTTTTTTTTAAAATTTGAATCTTTATTAGTACATTATATATACACATCACAATCACACCCAACATTGAAAATTTGTACCAGTATATAACATGACTTAAGTTGATTTTTGTGCAGTACAAGAGATGACGATCTGGTTTCAAACTTCTACTCTGGATCACCACTTTATCCAGTACCAGATATTAAGGAGGAATGCATGTTTGTGGCTCTTTTGTCAATAGATGGTGGTAGCTGTGGAGGTTTATTTCTGTATTCTCCATTCTATTCCATTGGTCTAAGCATTTATTTTTATGCCAGCACAATGCTGTTTTTGTTATTGTGGCTCTGCAGTATAATTTGAAATGGTTATTATAATGCTTCCAGCCTTGTTTTTTTGTTGAGGACTGTTTTGGCTCTTCTGGGTATTTTTTGATTCCTCCTAAATTTTAGGATTATTTTTTCTAGTTTTGTAAAGAATGCCACTGGTATTTTGCTGGATTGCACTGAATCTACAGATTGTTTCTGGTAATGTTCCCAGTTAGTTGAGGGTTCTTTTGCCCATTCAGATGGAAATCATGAACTGGCAAAGTACAGCTTGCTAGTGGCCTTGATGGTACCAATTAACTCCAGTTAATGCTGTATAGTCATTTGACACTGCTGGTTGCTGGTCTTTGCCATTGCCAGCTACCTCTGTTTAATGCCAGCTTATGCCAGATGCCATCAGTCCTCCCTGCTGGGTGCCAGTCATCACTCATGAACACTGGCTTGTGCCAGACATCATCAGGAGACTCTGCCAGTGTTAGTCTCTGATGCTGGTCTTCACTGGTTGCTGGTCTCCTGAGATCTTCAGGGCTAACAGCCCCTAATGTTTGTTTCTTTTAAAGTGTTTACTCTGTCCATACCATTCAGGATAAGGATCCTGAATAGATTTACAGGAACTTTAGAGTCAAAAATCTATCTGAGAAATATATCATAAGCAGATTTACAGGCCCTCTGGAGCAAGTCTTCCACAGGACCTGTGTGCCAGCACAGGGGTTTCCTCCTAGATTAACATGAGAAAAGTGAAGGAAGTGCTGCTTACATAGCAGCTGCAGGGCTACTATTGGTCAAAGACCAGTGATTGGCTCAAATTAGGACTTAACTGATTTTGATACAAGTGCAGGCCTGTGATTGGTTCAAGTCAGTGTGGGGTTCCAGGACCAGGAGACACAGCTTTAATCCCAGTATCACACTCCTTAGACTCAGAAAGCTCTGAAAAGTCCCACTTATGAGCACATGAGGTTTTGGGGAGACATCTAAGTACACGTCATAACAGTTTATGTCACACACAAATATATACTTGGTTCTATTTCTGAACTTCAGTTTTGTCTATGATGAGTGTAGAAATTATTCTTTCAGACAAGACTATAGGATAAAAAGTATACATTCCCCATAAGTCCCTGGTTTTACATTGGATATCCTTTCAAACATGGTTGGAACCAGAGCTGAATGTACGCCAGTTCAGGGTGCTCATCAGCCCCTGGAGGTTTCTGGTGATGAGATGGACACTGTCCTCTATGTTAGAACCTCTTCTGACACTCATTCTATTTAGGTCCTGTTTAGTATCTACTCAGACACTTCCTGTGACCAGGGACAGAAGCTGGCCCTGGGTGTCCCTAGTGGTTGGACAATTCCTGAGACTTGGCAGACTTTGAGTTTGGCACCGTATGTAGTATTCCTGTGTGGCACAGTCCGGAGACAAGTCTGTAGCTGGGGGCTGGGTCTGGCGTCCATTCTGGGGTCCCCACTGCCACAGCAATGCCATATGAAGGACCAAGTCACACTGAGACCTTACTTGCAAGGGTTGGATGCCATGTGTAGGATGCGTCTCCAGATGTTCCAAGACCATCTTCTCCTGGAGAACTCTATTTTCCCTGTTTTAGAAGGAACCACTCTGCTTGGCAGCTGCAGCATAGGGCATCGGAGCTTCCTCATTGCTCGGGTTTCCTTGCTCTACCAGAATATCATGTCTGCAAGTTGACAGGTTTGTCTAAAGCAGTCTGTCCCTTCTGTCTGGTCTCTGTCCCTGGGACTCATGGTAGGATGTGCATGGCTTGGTTCTGTTTGCTGAATTTAGGGTCTGGCCATTTCTCAGTGAGATCTTGTCTTATAAACTGATCGCCAGGCCTCTCTTTCAAAGGCCTTACATCTAAAGTGTTAGCAATCTCTTTTCTGCCCTTTAGGTAAGACACACAACACAACTAGCTATAGGGCTTATGGCGGTCTGTTGCATGGGTGTGGCTGGAGGGGTCCTGAAGGCTACAAGATGCCACTTCTTCTTCTGGGCTGCTGTTTTCCTTGGTTCTACTTGGTGCTTTGCTGTGGCTCTGCTGGAGCATTGGGCTCTCCTACTGGGCACCTGCACTGCCTCCTGGGGAGATCGGCAGGGAGCTTTGTCCTCTGCCTGTGTCCCAGCCTGCTCTGCTCATGCTGCGGGCCCCTCAAGCTCACATCCTCCTGATACCCTGTGCAGTGAGTTCAGTCAGGCTACTTTTGTCTTGTTTTTCTCAGATTCTGTCTCAAAGACTTCAGGCGGCCTGGGACTGCTCTGTCTTAGCACTGCCCCTTCTAACTGACCTGTTACCTTCTTGGTTAGGTGGGTGTGACTGAGTCTAGTCTCCTAACCCTGTTGGTTTTACCTTCTACTGTTGTGCCAGTACCAGGAGCCTGTCATTATTTTGACTTTTTTCCAGTTACATGGAAATTTCTTTCCATGAATTCTTGTGTCATCATCCAAGGATCTTTTTCTAGTGGCTGTGGTCACTAGCCCAAGAATAACAGATGACCCTTCCTGTACTAGAAACATCTCTACCTATCAAACATGGATATTTCAAGAATTCATTGGCTATCACAGGCTTTTCTGTCTTTCTTTTCTTTTTTTTTTTTGCTTTTTGAGACAGGGTCTCGCTTTATAGTTCAGGCTGGCCCTGAGCTCACTATGGTGCCCAGGCAAGCCGCCGCGAACTCAGCAATCCTCCTGTCCCTGCCTCCCGAGTGCTGGGATGACAGGCGTGAGCCACCACGTCCGGCATTGTGGTATGTGGTGTTGGTTGTTGGTGGGCGTGTCTCCATGCCCAGCATTATATGTAGTTACCGGGGATCAAACTCAGGACCTTGCGCTTGCGAGGCAGTCACCGGAACCACTGAGCTAACCCTCCGGCCCCCCCCTTTTTTTTTGAGACAGGGTCTCACTTTGTAGTTCAGGCTGACCCTGAGCTCACTATGTAGCCCAGGCAAGCCTCGAACTCAGCAATCCTCCTGTCTCTGCCTCCCAAGTGCTGGGATGACAGGCATGAGCCACCACGCCCGGCCCAGGCTTTTCAATAATGAACATGAACTATTACCATGAAAAGAAAAGGATGCAACCAGTGTCACATGGAATGCACTACTTCACATCTGGTCCTAAGTCCAGTTCATACATGTAACACCTCACACTGTTGCCATAGTGCTGTGGCATAGTGCTGCATTTCCCTAGAGTTGCCAGGTGGATATCCACCAGTGATCTTGGCTTTTGCTTCCATGATGGGATAAACAAGCTTGTAGAAATTGTCCAGCCTCTTTCTTACTTGCTTTGATGTCTCTGACCAGAACAAGAGCCAGGAAGATGCCCACAGGCATCCTGGACTAATTCCTGGACTTCAGTTGTCAGATGCCAAAGGGCTTCTCTCCAGGCTTTTTCACAACTTCCCTCTCTTTGCTATTAAGCTTTACTTTTCCTCTTCTGAAGAGTGAGTATCTCTAGCTGGTGACTGTAAGACAGAATGTGGGCACTCTTGCTACTTCCTACTTTGTCCATACTGTCTGGCCTTCTGCAGGGCTGCTTTTATTGGTGGAAGGCCTGTTTTCACTGCTTTCTACCTGAGTGCCCACTGCCTGCAGCTGAGAACAGAGGAGGCAACTACAGATATTCGTGGTAAGATCATTGGCAGCTTCATTCTTGTTCAAGGCTCAGCTGAGCACAGGCCTAACCTTCCCCAGGAAAGTCTTTAATCCTGACTTGGGAAGAAAAGACAAGATCCAGGCTGCACTTTGGTCCCTTTGCACAGGGCACACAGGCTGCTGTGGTGGGACCTGGCTTTGACCCTTAGAAAGGACTCATGTCCCCCAAGGAAACAGAGTTCCCCTCTCAATCTATGGCAGTCTGAGTCCTGAGTTGTAGGGTTCCTGATTCTGGATACCTTCTTTCAGCTCACGTGTTAGGGATACTGATCATCTTGGCTGAGTCTGATGGAGAGTCAGAGTGGTACCAAGGAGTAAGTGCGCTGGTCACACCTGAGCCAGCACATGGGGCTCATCCAGAGGGCAGAGACTTCAGCTTCAAGACCCCTTAACAAACGGGTCAAGATGAGACCTCCATGTCCTTGTGGTACACTTGATACCAGTATGAGTGGTCTCTGCTGCTGTGGATGTGGCATAGTACATGAAGCCAGGTAAATTTTCCTCCAGATGTCTCACTTTTCAGATGGACTTAGTTACTGATCTTTGTATCCCCCTATCCTTTATGTCTGGAAGCCTCTGAATGCTTCATGTAGTTTAGCTGAAAGCCTTGAGCTTGTATCTGTCAAGATAATGTTAATCCATGTTGCCAATGCAGGAAAGTCTTGGCCCACATGTTCCCATGATGAGAGGTTCGCTGTTTCCATGACCAGCTCCTCTGTCACAGGGAATCTGGTGAAGAGATAGAAGGAAGACATCTAGGGAGAAGTGGAAAAGAGATCCAAGTTGTCATGTTTCAGCCTCATGCCCACTGACATCTGGGCCAAAGTCAACATAAAGCACCAAAAAGGTCACAAACACGGATGTCTTCTGGGGTAGATGGGAGTCTGAGTGAAATGTGCCCCTCCCCCATCCATGGAGCCATTCCCGGCAACCATGAGGTCTCATGGAATGCTGGGCCCACAGCCCTTCTGCTGTAGCTGTGGCTGGAGCAGAAGACTTTTCTGTGAGCACTTTGTCTGGAGGCGGGAGAGGTGTGATAGGAGTAGGGGACAATGTGCTATAGATGTCTGGCCCATACGAGTCTGGGAGATCTGTGGCAAGGCCTGAAGGTGGAAACTGAGAGCTGTGATTATGAAGGGAAAGGGTGAGGAATTGAATTAGGGTTCCCGATGCAGACATGAAGGGGATTTTCTCCCCACTTTCCTGGCTTTCTGCACAGAACCCTGACCTGGTGGTTGTGACCTCGCAGCTCAGGCCTTGGCCTGGACACAGCCTTCTCATGGTAGCCGTGGTTTGGCATTAGGGCTGTTTTCTCGGTGGCTCTGAGGAAAGGCATTCTCAAGATTTACAAATGCCTGGAGAGTGGCTGGAGAGAGGGCCATGTGTTCCCCTTTGCCGTGATGAAAGGGATTCTGAGGATCCCTTCCTGTGTGACATAGCAAGAGCCAAACCCAGGGAGGCCAGGCTTACCTGGATAAACCTGGTTGTGCTGGTCCCTCTGCCCGTGTTTTCACATTCTTTATTCTAAGATTACAGGGAGCAGCACTTCTGGTTGTTACAGCAGCTAAAGTCCAGACAACCCCTTTCCCGATCTCGTGCAGACTCCATTACTTAGATAAACATTTCTCAGACTTGGAATAAAAGCTAATGAGGTAGAGTTTCCAGGACTTGTGAGTAACAGTCTTGTCACTGCTATCTGTGACAGTTCCAATGAGACCAAGTTTCACTGCTGGAAACAGCCACCTGCGTCTCAACAGTGTGCTAGCATTTAATGCCCAGTCATGGCTGAAGTGTCCTCACTGGACAGATCTGTGCAGCGATGACATATTCCAATTCCAGCTCTCCCGCTGGAAATTCTGCATGCTGCCCCAGCTTGTCATACATTCCTTTTTCTGCTTAAGTTGGCAAGATGTTTCTATTGCTTGTGACCAAAACCCAGGGAGCTAGCTGTACTGGCTGCAGGAAGGTATGTTTTTAGGAAAATGAGATTGGCATACTGGCCTAGTTGAGGCCGAAGGCATGGTGACAGTCCAGCTGGTGTGAAGACCTGAGATTCTCATGGCCTGTGGAAACGAAACAAATGGTCATGGAGAGTGCAGTATGAAGCAGTCACTACAGCTCAGAGCTTTCATGAAGTCTTAAGAGGTGAGCAGGCCGCTCAGAGGCTTGCCTTCAGTGGTTGAATGGGTACCGAGCCCTGCTTCTGCAGATTAGAGCCACAGCATTGGCTGTGTTTTTTTTTTTTTTTGAGACAGGGGCTCACTTTGTAGTTTAGGCTGGACCTGAGGTCACTATGTAGCCCAGGCAAGCCTGGGACTCAGTAATCCTCCTACCTCTGCCTCCCAAGTGCTGGGATTACAGGTGTGAGCTACCACACCCGGCATGTACCTGCTCTGGTTTGAAGACAGCCTATGCCACTCTTACTCCAGCCTTTTCAGTGGCAACTCAAAAGCCTAACAGTTCTGGGTGGCACTAAGCAAAGGACAGGGAGGTTGTGCAGCAAGCATCTTTGCTGCTCAGCTCCCATGTCCCATCAGGCTCAGGTGTCTGTGGGGAGCTGGGCTGCTGCTGGAACTCAGCAAGCCCTGCTGGGAAAGTCTCCGTGGAAGGCTGGTGGTTTGGGGGTCAAAGTCAAGCTGCCTTCTGCAAATAACTTTTTTTTTAAAGTGGTGCTTGGCTTGCTATTCGCTCATGGTAGAAAAGTGAACACAACCTAGGAGTCTAGGATTAGCTGATGTACCCAACTGTCTTCGGATGTACTTGGGTGTCTCAAAGTTGAAGTCCTACTTAAGAGGGCATTACAAAAGCAGGCTTTAAGAGCACATGTACACTGCATGAGAAGTTGGCTAGCATGGTGTGCCTGTCACACTGCAGCCTACCCCTCAGACTCTCCCCATGACTTACAGAGGCTGATCTAGAGACTGTGCATCCTTCTAGACAACATGGGAGCATCCGCTACCATAGGCTGCTATGGCATCTCCAGCTCTGCTTAGATAACTCTTAAGGGAATGAATAGTCTTCCTAAAGGGCAGGATCCTGGGAGAGTCAAGTTTTCTGTCTGGAAGGATATGTGGTCTAGAATGAAAATCTCTGTATATCTGGTGAGAGGCTAGAGATGTCACTGGCGGGAGGAGTACACGGATCGAGGTCTTTGAACGAAGGTGTCATTGCTTCCAAAGGCCCAGGTCTGGAGGAGGTGTTAACTTAGCTGAGCAAGGTGACCTAAAGAATTTCACGAATGGGGCTGGAGATCTAGCTCAGTGGTTCCGGGGCCTGCCTAGCAAGTGCAAGGCCCTGGTTCAATCCCGGTAACATGTACAACAATATTGGGCATGGTGACTCATGCCCACCAGCAATCAGTACCTGGTGGCTCACGCCTGAAATCCCAGCACTCAGGAGGCAGAGGCAGGAAGACTGCTGAGTTCCAGGCTTGCCTGGGCTACGTAGTGAGCTCAGGGCCAGCCTGAACTACAAAGCAAGACCCTGTCTCAAAAAAAAAAAAAAGAATTCCATGAATGAAGTGCTGTGGGGACAGGGACTAAGGCCATGTGTAGGATCTGTGACTTAATTCTTACAAACGCTAAGCTGGCAGCTGCTGAGAGACCAACTTGCTGGCCACAGTGATGGTGGGCCTGGATAGAGCCCCTTCTACCTGGCCAACCAGCTACCTGATGGTGAGTTTCTGGCCTGGACTCTATTATATAATGACAAGGGGTTGGCCACTCGCAACTGCTGCACCAGCTTCTTACTGAAGGCTGCCTGACAGCCTTGTGAAAGTACTCAGCTCTCTCCAGGAGAGTCAGTTAGCATTCAGATTCACTGTCCCACCATGTAGCACCACACCTCACAGAGGACTCCCTCCCTCTGCACAGGTGGATCCACAGGTTGGAGGCCATGGACTTCTCCATTGTCACTCAGCTCACCTTGTGGAAGCAGCTGGCTCGACAGAGCAGCTGGAAGACATGTGAAGTCTCCATCGTGGTGTCTCCAGGCTCCTCTTCCCAGGGAGGCTGAGGAACTGTCTTGTAGGCTGTGGCAAAGGTGCCCAGTCAGTGCCTGCTGGCACAATGTTCCCTCCTAGCCTGACTGCTTGAGTCCAAACACGACAGCTCTTACTGCCACAACAGAGGCCCTGCACACTAACTCAATTGCTGTTCCTGGGCTCTGCCAGCCTATGAGCCAAGGAGTTTAAGGAAGAACATGTCTACTATAGACTATATCAGTGAAGTGGAAGTGGAGATAGCCTCTGGTCATTCGTCTCTGTGACTCTGAAAATGAAGTGGCTTAATGTACCCAATGGGGTAATGTCAGAGATCATTCTGCGTAACAGAGCAGAGGAAGCAGAGCCAGGGTCCAAGGAACCCCAGCAGGTTAGCAGGAGAGCTACCCAAGTGGTCTGTCTGGGAAGAGGATCTGGACCATTCTACCAACTACACTGGAATTTTAGATGAGAAGGGAAATAATCATGCCCTTGTGATGGTTATAGTTAAAGGTCTCTCATTCTCTGGATTTATTTTCCTTCTGATTAGTGTTTATAAAGGGTAAGAATGGAGATGATTTGCAGAAGGATATGGGCCAATGGGGCAGAGCTAATAGGTGTTGCCTCCTACTGAGTCAGAACAGAGACAGTGAACCCGGTGCTCTCCCTGGCAGGGGTCAGGGGTGGCTGTCTGGGATTAAAGTTACATCACACTGTCCTGTTGGATATTGATCTTTAGTGGTAAGAAGAGTAGACTGAAGTGAATATTGAGTTTATTTTTTTTTTTTTGCTGTAGATTTGAATATTCTAAAGACCTCTATCCCCTCTGAGCACGAGTCTTGGTAGGAGTCAATGTCTTTAAAGCCAGTTTTGTTGGCTGGTCTTATAGCTTATGATGGAGCGTGGGTGTCTTCAAGTGGTTCTGGGCCAGGGCCTCTCTAAGAGTGTCCAGCTGGGCTTTGTTCTCTGCCCTGAGTGATTAAGTGGGCTGTGGACTCTTACTCTCCCTGCTGCTCACAGCACAGGTAGTCTCACCTGGCCACCAGGTGAAGACACTGAAAGTGCTCTGTACACATATTCTCTGCCATTGCTCAAGCCACTGTCTCATTCTCTGGAAGTCCTGAACACCTTGCCCCTCTCAAAGCCCCTGGCTCACATCTTATAAGTTTGATACTTATACATGTGTCATGGCACCGTGGGGTCATGGTTAAATCTGCTCATGAACTGTCCATGAGTACATGCTTGGGTTGTCTCCACGCCAAGGACAATTTCTTTTTTTTTTTTTAATTGAATTCTTTTTTGGTACATTTTATGTACATCTCACAATCACACAAAACATTGGGGAATTTGTACCACTATATGACACAAGTTAATTCTCATTTTTACCCACATTCCTACCCACCCACACCTCCCCTATATACATGCTTTTATTTTCTTTCAGAATCATATTTATTGCCAAGGACAACTTCTTCCTCATCGCAAGCACCTGGCTGTGCTCTGCAGCCACTACTGGGCTCAATACCTTTTTCTCTGTGGAAAACCTACCAAGAATTACATGAAGCCAATGCTACTCTTGTCCCTGATCATTCTGGGCTTAGTGCCTTTGCCAGGAGAAGGAAGGCGTAGCCCAGTCTGGTCTTCGTCTCTGTATTGCCCTCTGTCTAGGGCCCCTGGAGGCTGTGGCAGCATGGTAAGGAGGAACCCAGTACCGTTGTCCTCGTTTCCACAGACACAATGCTTCCCCTTTCTTACTCTAGTAATGCGCACTGTACTAGTTCCCTGTCACTGACATTATTGATGACCTTAAGGTCCCCAATTAAGCTTAACAGTCATCATGTGAATCTCCTGCACCAGACCTGAGTAGGATAAAGACTGGAGAGAAAAATCAAATAAGACCATTCTTCTCATAGTCCCAGGAGTGGAGAGTCATATATAAATTCTCTGTCTACTGCTGTGTCTCATGTCTCCTCTAGATCACTGCAAGAGCTTCCTAATTGGTCTCTGGGCTTCCATTCCTGTTCCCTTCCCATCCATTCTCCATATTTCAAGTGTGATTGCTCTGAGCACACACCACTGTGGTTTTCTCTGACAACCCACAGCTCCTAGTAGAAAGTCAGATGTTCTGTTCAGCAGGAGCCTGGTTGTCTCCAATAACTTGTGGTTCCAGAAATAGCTGTCTCACACGTTCCTGCCTTCTTGGGCTGTTTCCTATGCCTAGAACTTCAGGGCGTCAGGGAGGCAAGGCAGCAGAGCTCGGCACGTGCTGGGCACAGCGCAGGTATCTTAGCCCTCTTCAGCAGGATGAGCAGCGGACCTGCTGAGTATCATCTGTCCTGTGGAGACGGTGCTGGCGAAGAAGGCAGTGGTGTTTTGAAGCTAGACAGAACAGCTGGCCAGGAGTGGCACCCCAGGAGACTGGCACAGACTGCTGAGCCAGGGCGATGTGAAACTGGATGTCTTACCCAGCTACCAGGTATCTGGGTGGGGTCAGAACATAGAATGTGCAAAAGGGCTGTGTTAACTTCCTTTGCTGCAACAAATGACTACAGTCTTGGTATCTTAAAACAATATGGCTTTATGATTTGGGAGGCTAGAAGCCTGATGCGGGTCTCATCTGAACGAAAAGGAAGGGGTTGGCAGGGCTCTGTCCTTCACAGAGCTCTAGGACAGAAGCAGCTTCCTCGACTTCTCCTGTGTCTAGAGACTCTCGGAACACCTTGGCTCCCCCCTCCAGAGCTGGCACTGCGAGTCTGATCATCCACCAAATCAGTCTAACTGCCTCCTCCAGCGTTTGGTTCCCGCTCTTCTTTCCCTCCCTCCCTTGGAAGCACTCCGGGATTCCACTGGGCTCACCTGGAGAGTTGGAATCATCAGCCTACACCAAGGTCCTCGGTCACGTCTGCGCAGCCTCTTTGCCAGGTAAGGTAACCCAGTTCCAGGGTCCAGGGACGAGGATGTGACTCTCTCCGGGAAGGCTTTGGTCCTACTAGCTGTGGGGGGATGGTGGCAGCAGCCTCAGGGTTATGGGAGTGGATCTAGGCTGAGACTCTGGGGAGAGGAGGCTTGGATGGCCTTGACTCACAGGGAGAAGGGCACCCAGGTCCTGCCAAGTCTTTCTCTGCCAGTCAGATTCAGCTTGGAGGAGACACCCAGGAAGAGCTTGCAAAATGAACAAGGGTGGGTTGATCCCGGCTTTCAGCCAGGTAGGGGGAGCAGCCTGGGCCTAACCCAGCCCATCTTCCTGGGAGGGAGCTGCGACAGTGGTGGCAGGAGGGTGGCCCTCCTGGGAGGCCGCTGCAGGGCCCCTTCTCCACCCAGTGGGGGTTAAGACAAGTCTATTACTGTTTCCTTGTCACTCTGTCACCCATCTAATGGCCATCGATAGTACTTGAATGAGAATTGATGGGGAGATGGATTTAATTAACCCCAGTGTCAGCAATGGCCAGGCTACCGGCTTGTGTGTTAATAGAGCGGCTGCTGGGCCTCTCTGGGGCTCTGCCGCGAGCCTGAGCCGGGGCCAGTGGAGCAGTTCTGTTCATGATCAGAGGCTGCGAGGCAGAGGGAGGCAGGGCAGCACTCGGTGCAGGCCAGCCACTCTCGTCTGCCAAGACCTGGCAGGTACCTTGTTGGTCACGACCCGGCCGCATGGCTCTGCTCTCTTGTTGGGAGGCCGGGGCTGGGCGAAAAGGAGGCTCAGAAGAGGAGTACCCTGCTGGCTCAGCCTGGCCCAAGGTCTCCAGGAGCAGCTCTGGCCAGTGCCCACACAGTCTGTGTGCAGCATGCCTGCTCTTCCTGCTCCTTGTGTTTTCCTTGCTTGTCCATTGCCCACACTCCCAACCTGCCCCGGCTGCCCGCCTCCACCCTACCTTTGCCCTGCTTCCTTCTGTGCTGCTCCTTAGTGCAAGCCTTACCTCTTGGCACACTCAGCTCTGAGTGCCCCTGGCAGCTTACTTACTAAGCGCACAGACATGCAAGGACCCTGTTCCCTGGGCCCGGTACCCATAGTACATGCCTGTGCACTCCAGCAGTGACAGAGAAGGGACTAGCAGTGACAGTCCATGCCTCAGATCATTCCTGGTGAGGGACCATTGACCTCAGAAGGAGACATCTGTGTCAGCTTTGATAACTGCTCAAGAATTGACAAACGTGGCCAGTTGATGCAGCCTGTAATCTCAGTGTCCGGAAGGCTGGCCAGGAGGATTGCAGAGAGCTGGGGCCAGCCTGGGCTGCACTGGGAGATCCTATCTCAAAGAAACATGAAAAAAACCAAAACAAAACAAAGCGAAAAGACAGTGCTTCTGCCTCTGACATCTCCTTTCCATGCAGCTCTGGGCTGGGGTAGCTCCAGGCTGAGAAGGTCGGACTTGGTACTCAGGGTCACCTGCTTCCCAGAGTGGCCGGCTCGGCATCAGGGTGTGTGTGGGCGGGTGGCAGATGCAAGGCAGCATCCAGGCCCGTCAGCGCCCAGCGCCCGTCTGGCAGTCTCTGTCCCCGCTTCACACCTCTACTGCCTCTCATTTTCAGCTCTGATTGGTTTTCTTGTTTTAACACATACCCCAGGCCCGTCTTTGACCCCAGTGATGAATTCAACCTCTCCCTGGGACACTGGCTGCCAGGCTCTCCCAAGCCGCTGGGGGAGGGGGAGGGAGGCCCCGTGGTGGAAATTACCCTGCATGTTCAGGGCTTGGGGGTGGGGGATGCCCTATTACAGGAAGTTCATGGGAAGCAGGCTCTGCCATACTGGGAACTGTCAGGGCCTGCCACAGAATATGGACTCCTTTCTGTACAGGATGTGGTGGCGTGAACTGCTCATCTCTAAGAGGTGGCGAGCTGAGTCCTGAGGCAAATGGGAACCTGACTTCCCTTTGTGGTTCTGGGTGTGCCTGCTGCTGGCTGGCCCTCCAGGGGAAAGACAACAGGCTGACCAGGGCTTCCTCTCCTGCTTGGTGTGAGTGAGAGAAGGGCATTGTGGGTAAGATCCCTCCCAGACATGCACCCTGCTGGCCTAGCGTGGAGCTCCCCACCCTGGTTCTCTGAAGCCAGAGTAAATCCTTGGAAACATCAGATAGCTGGCCAAATGGTCACCCATCAGACAGGGGTGTGAGATGGCGTTCTGCCAGGTAGGGACAGGAGGTTTGCAAGACGGGGTGGGGGAGCTGTTCAGTTTTATGTCCTCTCTTTCCTCCTGATCTGATAGGATTAGTGTCCTTAGAAGAAAGGATGCCAAAGATCTTGCTCTTCTGTGCACACACCACAAAATTAAAAAAAAAAGGCTGGGAAGCAAGAAGAAGTCAGAAGGAGCTGGTGCAAGCTGTGAGGCAGATTCTTGAGGGAAACAGTGAAGGCCACCTGACCTGGGCTTCCTAGCCTCCGGAAAGGTGAGAAGTCTGTCCTACGAGCCACTGAGTCTGAAATGAAAGTATTTACGTGGGTATGTATACATGAATGAAACTGGACAGGGTGACTTTTGTCAAGGCAATACAGAGGCCTTCATATATCCCAATGTTTGCTTTTCATTTTTAGCCTTATTGGTACAGGTTCGTGGAATACACGGATCCTGTTCTTCGTAGGGAGTTGGTATGTGTACACAGCTCATCTTAGTTTTTCCCACCCCCTTCCCGCCCCTTGCTTTTCCTTGTTCCATCTCTTGGTCCCCTCCCATTTACAAAGATCTCTCTCCTGATATCCTCTTATCTTTTATTTTGTCCTTTGTTTATATTTTGAGTTTTTCAAATCAGAGAAACCATGTGATATTTAAGCTACTCTCTCTGATTTACTTCACTTAACATTATAGTCTCAAGATGGATTCATTTTCTACAAATGTCCCAAGTTTACCCTTTGATGTTAATTGTATGGCAAAGAGACACGCATCAGGGTTCATGTGCATCTCACCCCAGCACACGCCTACACTCTCTGGAACTTATCCATTTTCATCTCCCCAGCAGAATTCTTCAGGGTCTGCAGATGTGGGATGACCCACAGGCGGGGGCAGGAGCTCAAGTTGTCCTAACCCTGCAGTAGTCAGTTTGGTTTTGGGCAAACTGCTGACCTGGTCTAGCCTCAGTTTCCCCTTCTGAGATTCAGTGTCTACAGGTGTGCCCCAGAGAGGTGGGTCCTTGAGAGAGAGAGTGCTGAATCCTAATCACTAGACCACCAGGGAGAGGTGGGTCCTTGAGGGCCCTCCTACAGATGTGCTGGGCTAGCTCAGGTTTGGGGACAAGGGCCTGCTATTGAGAGCCATGTGACTGTGCAAGGAGGCCGCAGGCAGAGCCCCTGTGACCGAGAGGAGCAGCGACTCTTCTCACTTGCATATGGAGGACAGGGATCCCTGTTCCCTGCTTGTCTGGAGCTGCCTGGCAGCCTTTCACAGTCCTATCTGTGGGGTGGGCAGGGCCCAGGCACAGAGGAAGGAATTGGAAAACATGGTGTTCTAGCAGTGGGACTCCCAGAAGCCTCTCTGAGCCTCATCACATTCATCTTTAAAGTTAGAAGAATGTAAGCATAATGGACAGAGTGCTTATAATGGTGAATTTGGGTATTGCCTTGTGATCAGAGTCTTGGGCAGCAGCATTGTGGGCTCAGGTAGGGCGGTTGGCATTGTCTTCTTCATGTGTGAGTAGGAGGTGACCAGCAGAGCCAAGGTGAGCCCTGCTGCCCCAGTTCGGCCCTCAGACAGCCTTGGATCAGGGGTACCCATGGATTTCAGACTGGCTTTTGTATTCGAGAGTCTCAGTGTCTGATGCAAGAGGCCAGTTCTACATTCCAGTTGGCAGAAAGCTGAGAAATAGAGATGTGTCATTCTAGGCCCAACCAGCAGGGACGCAAGGACAGGGATGGTGGTGAGGCTGAGGATGGGACATTGGGATCAAGTAGCTTTTAGACACGGGGAAAAGATGGCGCATCTAAAGAGGGCCTGGAATCATAGGAAGGGGTCGCCTCTGCTTGCCAAGTCCTGAGACTGTGAGCCTCGGGGCTGGAAGGTACAGCCGGAACACTTTTTCTTGTTTCCCCTCCACGTGAGGCAGTGGACGACCTGGTCCCTCAGCCCCTCACCCCCAAGAAAGGACACTTTTCCTTTACAGCTCCTCTCAGCACCTGTACAGACTGTCGGCTGTTCTCAAAGTCAAGAGTAAATGGCTGAGATCAGTAAAGAAACAGCAGCAAAACCATTTCACTTAGGAAGATGAAAGCCAGGAGCTGATGGACTTGGTTAAGAGCACAGAACTAGACCTCTGTGTGCAGCTGGTAAAACGGGAAAGGGGACGAGAAGAAGGCTATTTTTTTCTTTAAGAATATCTGTACCTTCTGAATTTTATCTATCTATCTATCTATCTATCTATCTATCTATCTATCTATCTATCTATCTATCTATCTTTTTGTTTTTTGAGACAGGGTCTTGCTTTATAGTTCAGGCTGGCCCTGAGTTTACCATGTAGTCCAGGCAAACCTCAAACTCAGCAGTCCTTCTGCCTCTGCTTCAGGAGTGCTGGTATTACAGGCGTGAGCTGCCACGCCCGGCACTGTGGTATGTGGTACCAATTGCTGGTACGTGTGAATCTCCACACCCAGTATTGTTGTATATGGTTTCCGAGATCGAACCAGGGACCTTGTGCTTATTAGGCAGGTGCTGAAACCACTGAGCTAAATCTCTAGCCTTGTGCCTTCTGAATTTTTTTTTTTTTTGAGACAGGGTCTCACTTTGTACTTCAGGCTGGCTCTGAGCTCACTGTGTAGCCCAGGAAAGCCTCAAACTCAGCAATCCTCCTGTCTCTGCCTCCTGAGTGCTGGGATGACAGGCGTGAGCCACCACACCCGGCACTGTGGTATGTGGTATTGATTGCTGGTGGGCGTGAGTCTCCATGCCCAGCATTGTATGTGGTTACCAGGGATTGAACTCAGGACCTTGCACTTGCGAGGCAGGTGCCAGAACCACTGAGCTAACCCTCCGGCCCACCTTCTGAATTTTAAATTCAACCAACACAAAAATAATTTCACAAACCTGCTTGCCCAGCCCCGATCGCTGCTGTGGTGTAGGACAAGTTGGAATGGATGATATTGTGGCTTTGGGGTGGGGTCCTTTGGAGGCTGAGCTTGAGACTGCTGGGGAGAAGAGTTCCCTTTGACCTCTAGGACCCAATCCTGATCAGCATAAACAAGACTTCCGGAAGTCCGCTGGAATCTGTAGGACGCCCGAGCTGCCCCCAGATGTGGTCTCAGAGTCGCACCGTTGTGTCGGGTCACCTTCCCAGGGCAGCTCACTCAGCTCAGGCAGGTCATGTAACCGCTCAGCACTGTTTTACTCTGGGTAAGACAAGGCTTTGAACCTTACTACTTCCCAGGGTTTAGGAGGACTGAATAGATAACTTCTTACTCACATAGCCGAGTAGATAATTGGTACTTCACTTGTAGGTTGTTTATTATTTGGATTTTGGAATGGCAAGAATTTATAAGGTGTTGGGATAAGAAAGCCTGGTGCAGAAAGGATCTGAGAGAAATTTAAAAAGAAAAATTGAGGTTTGATAAAGCTTGAGGGCAAGAAAAGAAAGAAAAAGCCATCCTGAGGCCCCACTACACTCTCCAGCAAATAGCCGGAGCTGGGCCATCAGAAAGTGACTCCAGAGATGTGCAAGGACCTGCTGCCAGTGACACAGTGGCAGAGGGAGGGTGGGAGGCAGGGCAGGAAGCAGATGCTGGGGAAAATAGTAGAAAAAGATGAGGCGGCTGGGTTGGCCTTGAGCTGAGGGGATACCAGGGACTATAGAGCATGCTGGGAAATATGAGGAGGTAGTGTTGGACATATTAAATGTAAGACCAGAAGTTGGCTGGGCAAACAGCCTTTGGAGCTGGTCATACCTGTACATAGCTGTGACACCGAGCCTAGGGCCAAGGGCTGGCAGAGATGGAGCAGCAGATGGGCCTGTGTCCAGCCTGAGTATCTTGGGT
The DNA here is from genome assembly GCA_004025085.1 of Thryonomys swinderianus. NCBI lineage: Eukaryota > Metazoa > Chordata > Mammalia > Rodentia > Thryonomyidae > Thryonomys > Thryonomys swinderianus. The sequence goes on along the minus strand of PVIC010008250.1, from coordinate 27,774 downwards.
GGGTGTGGAGACAGTGCAATAAGTTACTTCTGCAGGCTGTAAGTACCCTGTGGCTTCAGGTGGTGTGAGGTGGCTTCCAGTCACACAGAAAGTGGTGTCCAAGGGGCAGAAAATCAGGTTTCTGCAGAAGCTAGATGCCTTCTGAGCTAGACCCCCAAAAGATCCCCCCATCTAAGCTCTGCTGGAGGGAGGTTCTGTGCAACCCCCCCCCCCCACAGAAGCTCAGAGGACCCTGAGAATGGGACCAGGCAGGAAGTGGGCCTTCTGTAACTGTTCCGATACTGGGTCTCATGTGTCTTTGGGACACGTGTCCCAGGACAGAGGTAAGGAGGAGAGGATATGCCAGACAGCATGATGGGGTGGGGTCCAGGAGTTCTACCCAGGAGGCTGAGGGGCAGCAGGCTTGACGGTGCATTTGACATGCATTGAGGGGCTGCGGGGCTGCTGGAGACTGAAGAAAGCCCTCTGCAGAACAAGCACTGTCAGGTGTCCCCAGTACTTGAGAAGGGACAGCTTTGGTGAGCTGGGCAGTCTTCACTCAGGGCCTGAGCAGGGGCCTGGGGGACCAAGGGTTTCTCTCAGGGCTGCCCACACCTGAGGAAGGGCGAGAAGAGGAGAGGTTGGATGTCAGAACATTTTGCCATCCATTTGTTATGCCCTTGAGTTTGTCACAGTCTTCCATACTCCACCCTGGGCCTCCACCTCCCTGACTGTGACATGCTGGTCCAAGTCCAGCCCAGAGATGCCACCAGGAAGGGCTCAGACAAGCCTGGGCAGGGCTAGCATATATCTCTCCCTGGAGGCACTGGAAGGTTAGGAGGGGCAGGAGCCTGTTCTTCTTGGAGACCTTGGGAGATCCAGGCGACCTTGAATAGGACTCTGAGAATCCCGGAACCCAGAGCCATGACAAAGTGTTCCTGGGCCAGAAGGCAGCCGGGCAGCTCCCTGCTGGGGGGAGACCCTGACTCCTAGGCAGCCCGCTCATGAGAATTCCCTGAGCCTCAATTCTTCCCCTCGTCACTGCACCGGCTGGAGCCAGACACCTGTCTGCTCTGTTCTCAGGCCCACAACAAGGCTCGCTGGCATGTTTCCAGCACATTCCCTAGGCTCTTCCTCAGGTGAACATCCTGTCCTGCTTTGGGACTCACTCTTAGAGACAAGGGTGGCAGAGATCCTAGCACAGCCAGCTCTCTGAGGGCCTAATGCTTTTCTTTGGCAACCAGGCACATCTTGAATTTGCGTGTCTATTTCCACAGAAGTTATTGCTTTTAACTCATCTCTCTCCCAAGCTCTACTTATTCACAATCTTTCCCCTAGAAAAGTGCCGGATTTTACATTTACCTTTCCTGACCCCGTCTCAAACTGCTGTTGTTTTTCCTATCTCATCTCAGCTCCAACCACCATTGTATTAGCATTTCCTTCTAGCCTGTGTCCTCGGGAGATCTGATAGTGGCCAGCTGCGCTGTTATCCAAGCCACTGATAAAAGCATTAAACAAGACGTGGTCAAGTTCGGAGAAAGCCCTGTAGTCTCCAGAGACCCCTCCAGGTTTATATTGATTCATTAATTAGGTCTCTTTTGATACAGTTGTTCAACTACTTATAGATCTGGCAGACAGTCCCGAGAGCCTTTGTCAGATACCTGCTGAAACTCGGAAGCCCAAGGTCTGTGACCGTCTTCTGATTTGCATCCAGTGACCCTTATGAAGACAGACCCTGAGTGGATCTGACATGACTTCCTCCTGCCCTTTGATGACTGTTCTCAAACCCCTGACTTAGGGATCACTTCCACAATTTCACTTGGAAGTAACATAGAATCACTTAGTGTGACATGTAGAATCTGTCTTTCCTTTCTTTGGAAAACTGGGGTGTTTATTGGCCTTCTTCTGCACCTCCTATGATTTCCATGGTTTTTCAAAGGTAATTGTTTTGAGGTCTGCAAACATATTTTCTAGGTCTTCCGGAGGTTTTGAAGACAACTAACTTGTCCACACCAGAAGACAAACTCAGAATAGCTGGCTGTTGAGAAAACATAAATAAAAACATCATTGTGTTCAGTTATGTAAATAATTTTAAGCATATCTACGGGGACAAGACAGTTCCAAAATAAAAGCTAATTACAAAAATGTTTGCCACAACTGTGACAGAGGGTTAATTTCATCTATGAGACAAACAGATCTCAGAAATCAGTAAGGAAATGATATACAACACAAGAAAAAGTTGTAAAAGATATGAATAGCCTGCTTAAACAAATAAATACAAAAGGTCAATGAGCATATGAAACCATTCCATCTGTCATGATTAATGCAAGGCAGTAATGAGATTAAATCTGTGTATCATCAGATTAGCAGAATTAAAGTGATAAAACCTCATGCTCACAAGGATATGGGAAAATGGGCGCTTGCATATATAGCTGTTGAAAATATGAATTACTACAATATATTTGAAGGATAGTTTAGTATCAATCAAAAATTTACAAATGAATGTCTCTCACTTTAGAAACTGGTCATGTAACTCACGCATGGATGCTCGCTGCAAGATTGCAAAAGGATCAGAAACAGATTAAAGATCTTCACTAGGAGGCTGGTCACACAACTGTGAAATGAACCCCTCCACCAGCAGAGTGAAGAATCTCCTCCCGTGGATGTGAGACCACTGTGACCCTGCAGGGGCAGGAGGGCCTGGCAGCAGCCCCATATGGAGTCCTCAAAGTGACCTGACCCATGCGCAGGAGGGACAAACTCCTGGAAGGTAGAAGTGGGGCTGGCGAGGGGAAGAGGAATTTTGCTCATATGAACAACATCTGTATGGTTTTGGTTTCTTTATCAAGTAGGTACATTTCTTTTATAATGAAAAAGAGAAGTTGATGCCTCGCCTCTTGTCCCCGCCACGGAGGTATTTATCAAGCCCCGTGTGGCTCTTGGTCACTCCTCTGATGGAAAAGGACACTAGGCAAGTCTTGAGGGTCCTGTTTACCTCTCCACCATCACCTCCTTCCGGGACTCTAGGCGCTAAATGTGGCTACAAAACTCTTGCTGCCGCTGTCTTTGATCGTCTCTGTGGAGCACTTGCCCCTAACCCATCCTCGCCCTGACTGTAGCCTCCGAGCTGCAGGGTCCGTTTCCGCCTGGGTTCTGGGACGGGCTGTGTCCGCCCCTCTGCCTGGCCTCCTTGGAAGCTGTGATTACATTTAACTGCCTTTCCTTCCTTCCTTGACGTCAGCTGTCTCCCTGGGTGAGAGGGTGGGATGGGAGACCCTGTCCATTTTTGTTCTGAAAGTGCTTGTCTCTGTCTTCCTGAAGCCCAGAAAGACGTTATTCGGCACAAACTTACTGGGCCCCAGGGTACAAGGGAGCCACAGTGGGACTCAGGCAGCCAGTGCTCAGAGTGTTCACAGCGCCGGGAGGGGTGTGTGCTGACAAAGTGAAATGCAGCATATTTAAGCTATCATGGTGTCCCATGTCATGCTCCGGCACGTCCTTGATTTCCCTTGTACACATCGAAGGCTCTTGGGAGGTAGAGAGCAGAGAAAATGGATTATCTGGCCAGATTCCCCCATCCCACTCCTGATCTGATTGTACTGCTATGGAGATAGACTTTGGAGAGCCGGGGTGCTCCGGTTCCACAAATGGAAGTAATTGGTAGGGACACACTTGTTCCTTTTCAATTGGGGGTTAGAAACAGAGTCATTAGAAGCTCCCTGAGCTTGGGAGAAAGTGTGTGTGTGTGTGTGTGTGTGTGTGTGTGTGTACACACGTGCATGTGCGCATGCCTGCACACACATAAGGGGAAGCTAAGAGAGGATGGGGAGGGAACTGTGTGCTTTGAGAACCCGACAGTGGAGGGGGCGGTGTGGGAATGTGGAGGGGAGTTTGGGGTCCCTTCCCCCACCAGCATCAAAATTGCAGTAACAGCAGATTAAGTGCTGCTGACCCCAGGAGACAAGCGGCTCTGTTTCCAAGGGAACCACATGCCTCAATCAAGGCCCCTAGAAGGGAGGGTGAGCCAGGAAGGAGCAGCCCTTCCACCCTCCCGGAGCAGCAGTCCCTGCAGCAGACCCTTCGGGCCTGTGTGGGCAGCACAAGGAAGGGCCTGGGGCAGGTGTCACCACACCTTCCAGCTGAGCTGTCACTGGCAGGGAGCTAGGAGAAATGGGGGCCTCTTCTCAGGCTGTGTCCTAAGAGGCGAGGCCAGGTGGCTGGGAAACCTGGCTGTCCCTCCTTTCTAGGCCTGAATAACCCCTTGGCCGCTCAGAATGGTTCCCTGTCCTCATGATCAAAGAACTGAATGAAGAGTCTTTTCTCGATCCCTTTCCTGGTCCACCTAGCCCTCCTGCCCCAAGTGTGGGCGGGGTGGAGAACCCGGGAAGCCGTCCTCCTCAACAGCTTCTCCTAATCGCTCTGGCAGTATCTTCACAGGGATGGAGCCCACCTCCTTTAGGGAAGTGTGGGGCCCAGAGGCCAACAAGGGTCTTCTCCACAGCTCCAACAGGAGTAGAGGTGGGAGGCGAGGCATCAGGAGGGCCTGTGTACTGAGGAGTGGGTGAGGAAGGTTTTCTCAGCCCACAGCCTTTCCTTGGGCTGTAGGGGAGTAAGCGGAGCCCAGCCAGAGCCCAGGGCATCCTGGCCTGTGGGTCTGGCGGCTCTTCACAGAGACCAGCACTTGACAGCCCATGCTTTGATCTCTGAGTCAGAAAGGGAACAGTGTATGAAGCAGAAAGAGCCATTGAAACCAAGTAGCTGATGCCTCAATTCTGACACATCCCACCTGCTGGCAGGTGACTCAGAGCAGGTGCTAAGCCTGAGTCTCAGGCTCCACACAACACCCCCCCCCCCCACAGGGTTGTTAGGAGGATTAGGGGAGACAGACAAGTAAAACACCTAGCAGAATGCCCAGCATGTGGTAAGTGCTCAGCTAGTGGCAGATTCTTTCTACAAATAAGTGTTTTTATAGATCACCCGGGTCAATGGTTCTCAACCTTGGCTGCACTATTAGAATTACCGAGGGAGCTTTTGGAATACTCAGTATCTGGGCTGGATCCTTGCTTTGATATTTAAAATGCACCAGAGACTATTCCCCATCATGAGGGAGTATTAGGAACTGGATTTACCCTCCCTCCTTAAACATCCAGAAATCTGGACACAGTACAGCGGGGGTCTCTAAGCCTGTTGGAAACCGGACCACAGAGTGGGAGGGCAGGTCAGAGCAGAGCCTTTTCTGTGTTTGCGTCTGCTCGCCTAGCTCGAAGCACTTCCTGAACTCCCTCATCTGTGTGTTAGGGTCTCTTAGGAGCGCAAAGCCCACTGTGACTGTGCATGGGAGGATCTAGACCCTGCATTCCTCCTGAAAGTCTAGTGCTTGGTGATCTGAAGAGGAGCTGAAGTGGTGAGGCCAGCCCTGGGCAGTAGCTGCGAGTGCAGGTGAGAGCTTAGCCTGCACAGGGAACATCATAAGAGAGTTGCTTGTGAACTGTTCTCAAAACCCTGTCAGTGAGTGGCAAGTGACAAGATGTATCTGGGAACAGCTTTCTAGTGGCCAGAGAGCTGATGGACTTCAAGTGCGTGGCTGCATCTGGTGGCAAGTGTTAAGTCGAAATCTGACACATATTTTAGTCCATGTGCGGCCCACCCATCATTTTATTTACCATGTCCATCTACACGTCTTTCCCACACTGAACACTGGTCTCACTCACAGTTTGATAAGTTCAAGAGCTAATTCTTGCCAAAATGAGTAAAAAACAAACAACCCTGGAAAGCTTCTTTGAAAAGGGAGAGAAATCTAGTGATGAGACAGTAGAAGATGCTAAGACTGGCAATCACAGAAAACTGCATTTACAGGAAAATCCAGAGAGTCCTACTTAAGCTGCAGATTCATTGCAAGAGGGTGATTCACATTCTCCAAGCCCTCTTTATCTAATATGTAGCACCTGGTTAAGCCATGAAACTTCCCAAACTATTTCGCTGCACGGAGACCAGGCACCCTGTGTTAAAAGACGAATCCTTGGAATTTTTCAAAAGAAATAAACATGAACTTGAAGAAAAGAAGCTATTACTGCAGGTGACCACTTCATCACGTGTGTCTGTGCTGAAAGCATCATTCTTGGTGTTTAACTGCAATGGTAAAGCTAAGAGGCCCCTTGCCATTCATTGGTGAAGAGCTCATCTTGCCCTCCACTAAGGATATTGTCATGAACTTTTAGGAGAGGCTGCAGTTCAGAAGGTGGCAGTGATTCCTCCTTTGGGATAGCACCAAAGTTAGATGAATTGATGCTATACCAGAGGATATGGTGGCACAATTGCTAAAGAAGGTTAATGAGTCACTATTATATACAATCCAGGCTGATGAGTCTACCTGTGTTGACAACAAGGCAACAATGCTTGCTTTTGTGCAACGTATTTTTCAGGAGGATGTGCCTGAGGGTATGTTGTGCGCACTTTTGTTGCCAAGCAACACAACAGCTGCACAACTATTCAGGTCTTTGACTATATATTAAGGAAACTGAATTGGTTGTTTTGTGTTGTGTTATGTGCAGGTGGAGCAGCTGCCATGTTTAGATGCCTTTCTTGTTTTACTTCTCTACATAAAAAGGTTGCTTCTGAATGTGAGTCTGTGTGCTATGTCAACCACAGAGAAGTGCCAGCTAGCCAAAAATTGTCACCTGAACCCAACAAAGTTCTGCAGGATGTAATTAAAAGCAGCTACAGTATTATAGTGCCCGCCTTTTATGCACATCTGTTCACAAAGCTCTGTGAGGAAATGGACAAAAAACACACATCTCTTTTATACGAAAGCAAAATGGCTTATGAAAGTAGGTCACTGGCCGGAGTTTTCAGTTACAAGAGCTGACCCAGAGATTTCTTTTAGAAAAACAATCATCATTAGCAACACGTTTCAATGTTCAGAATGGGTTGTAAAACTTGCTTATTTGTGCGACATATTCAACGTGTTCAATGATATCAATGTGTTACTTCAGGGTAGAATGACCACTGTGTTCAAGTCCACAGATAAAGTGGATGTATTCAGAGGCAAACTGGGGTTGTGGGGGTGATGAGTGAACTTGGGACTTTTGATATGTTTCCAACATTAGCAGATTTTTTGGAAACAGACTGAGCCAGGGCTTTCTTTCTCCAAGATGAACATCATTGCCTATCTCAGCTTTCAAAAGCATTTGAGCATTACTTTCTAATCACAAAAGCCTCCCAAACTATGAAGAAATAGATTTATGACTCGTCTGTGAATAACCCAGGTGAATTGACTTTGTCCTTGTTAGAAGATAAAGTACTTGAGATTTCAAGTGATGGTGGCCTTAAAAGTATGTTTGAAACAACTTCAAATCTCCCTATATTCTGGATTAAAATCAAGGCAAAATACCCTGAGAATGCCACAAGAGCACTGAACCATAATCCTTAAAAAGGACTATAACAAATATAGATATCTCTCATGTTGAAAGGCGTTCAATATAGAACTCACATGTAGTGGTTCTAGAAAGCAGGGGGTTTTGCAGCAATAGTAACCAAATAAGATTATGGGCCAGTCTGAACATATGCAGCACAATGTGGATGTCACTGTCTCCCATTATTCCCAGATAGGACAGTCTAGTTACAGGAAAACCAGCCCAGGGCTATCACTGATTCTGTGTTATGTGAGTTGCACAACTACTTCACTGTATCTTACAAAGTAATAATAGTTCTTCTTAAGCCTCACATCTCCTGTCTTCTAGTTTTAAGGACTTGTGTGACTATAGCAGGCCTACTCAGACTTATTTTGAGGTCAAACAATTAGTGAACTTTATTACATCTCCAGAGTGCCTTTTTTCCATACAGTATAAAATAATATATTCACAGCTATTTGCATTAAAACATAGATTCTTTCTGTGGCCATTTAAAGAAGCAGAAAATGAGTCACTGTAAGTGAACAGTCATTTAATAGAAATAGATTAAAAATGACAAAGTTGATAGAATTAGCACATAAGGATGCTAAAACAAAGGTTTCCAAGGTGTGTTTATTTTCCTACAAATGTCTCAGATTTATCTTTCTTTATAGCTGAGTAATATTCCATTATGTATAGATACTACATTTTCTTTATCTATTTGTCTATTAATGGACATATTGGCTGCTTCCAAGATTCAGCTATTATGAATTGTGCTACTGTAAATATCAAATATTAATGAAGAGCAAAACAAAAGACTGATAAGAGGAAATAGGGAGATGGATATTTTGAAATTGAGAATGGGATCAAAAGATTAAGACAGAGACAGAGGGGGGGGTGGTAAGGAGTATAAAAGGATTTAAGGTGCACCAGAGACATATATCAACTGCCCACAATGAATTTAATCGTCATATGTCACAAACATGAACTAAAAAAAGTAATAGAGGGAATCTGGAGATGGAAGGAGTAAAGGAAAGAAGGAAAATAAAAAGAATCAAGATATGTTAAGTACATATACCTTCTCCCTAAGATGAATCTGAACATCATGTACTGAAAATGTACTAATAAAAGAAAATAAAACAGATAGGTTGATAAGCTCCATAGGTTCAAGAAGATAGTGGAAAACATGAATACAATGAAGAGAAAATGGAAAATATATAATGAAACTTTTAGAGATGAAAAAGTCAAATACCTGAAATTAGAAATACACTGGATAAAACGTCACAGATTAGGCTCTGCAGAAGAAAAGACAGGGAACATGAGACATAGCAATACAAATCATCCAGAATGAAGCACACAGGAGGTGGAAGCAGAAAAAATGTTAGGAGATCTGGAACAGTTTCAAGCAATGTGAGCCACAAAAACAGGGGAAAAAACTTGAACAAATAATGACTAAAACTTTCCCAAATTTGAGGAAACAAACTCACATATTAAAAAAAACTCAACAAACCTAAATCAGAAGACACAAGAGCATTGTACCAGGAGACACTGCAGTTAAATGTGATCAGATGAAAAGTGATAAAATGAAAATCTTTCTTTCTTATAATGTCTTTGATTTTAGTATTAGGGCAATGTTTACCTCATAATGAGTTGGAAAATGTTCCCATACTGTCTTGCCCATAAATGTCTGGTAGAACTCAATTGTGAGGCCGTAGGAGTCTGGATTCCTCTTTATGGGGAACAGATTTCTTTTGTAAATATGGGGCTGTTCAGGATACCTATTTTTTAAGTGATATTTCCTAGTTAATCTTTGAAAGAATTTGTCCGTTTTCCTATATGGTTAACTTTATTGGCATAAACTTCTATCATAATATCCCTTCATTTTTAAAAATATTTTGAGAATTTATGGTGATATCAGCTCTATCATTATTGATATTGGTATTTGTATGTACTTTCTTTTTCCTAATTAGTCCTGCTAGAGTTTAACAATTTTATAGATATTTTTGAAAGAACCAACTTTTGATTTCATTGGCTTTTTCTATTGTTTTTCTGTTGTGTGATTCATGGATTTCCACTTTAATGGGTTTTCCCCCCTTCTGCCTACTTTGGACTTTATTTGTTCTTCTTCCTGTTTTTTTCCAGTGTAAGCTAAAGTTATTGATTTGAGAATGTTCTCCCTTTTCCAATATAAGTGTTTATTGCTATAAGCTTGCTTTAGCAACATTCTACGAATTCTCATATGCTGTCAAACGCTTTCTTCAATAGTCTATTTTTAGAACAGTTTTAGGTTTACAGAACAATTGAATAGTACACAGAATTCCCATACACACTGTATCTAGTTTTCTTTATTAATTAATTAATTTTTTTGTACCAGGGATCCAACTCATGACCTTGTGCTTGCGAGGTGGACTCCAGAACCACTGAGCTACCTCCCTGGTCCAGTTTTCTCTATTATTAGCATCTTACGTTGGCTGCAATGATATCAATATGTTATTGTTAGATTGTCTTAGTTTTCTCTAATATCCCTTTCTGCCTCAGGATCCCATCTACGACCCCACGTTGCATTATTTGTCATGTTTCCTCAGGCTCCTCAGCCTGTGACAGCTGCTTGGGCGCTCCTTGTCTGTGCTGGCCTTGACAGTTTTGTGGTGTTCGGTCAGGTGTTTTGGGGTTATCTCCTCTACTCCATCAGAGTTCATGTGATGTTTTTCCTATGACCATGTTGGAGTTATGCATTTCTGAGAGGAAAGCCATAGAAAGTGTTGTCTTATTGACAGGATATTAAAGGTATTGTTTTGGCCTGAATAAGGTCCTCCTTCCCCTAAGATATGTTCATGCTTAAACCCTTAGCACCCCAGAGAGTGATTTTGTTTGGAAATAGGGTCTTTTCAGAGCTATGGTAGCCAAGTTAAAGAGAGATCATCAGAAATGAGATTGCTGAGCTGTCATCCAGTGTGACTGGCATCCTTGTAACATGGGGACATCGGGTGCAGAAACAGGGAGTCGGGAAGACACACAGGGAGAAGACAGTGTGTGACTAGAGTGGCGATCTACAGGGAGTGCCACAAATTGCAGGCGAGCGCTGGCAGCTCCGAGAGCTGGAGAGGGTTTCTCTACCGGAGCTGTCAGGGAGACCACGGTCTTATTGACACCTTTTGAACTTCTGGCATCTAGAACTGTTGAAACTGTTGTTTTAAGCCACCAAGCCCTTGGTCCCTGCAGCAGCAGCCTAGGAAACTGATTGGGCACGTGCTGTCTGTCCGCACAGCGCGTCACTGCTGCTGTTGGCGGGGAGCATCCGGCTGAGGCTGCGTCTTCAGTCCCCAGGTGACATTATGCCAAAGAAACAGGAAGCAAAGTGGCGAAGACCCTCGGGGTCTCTGCCTGTGACAACCCTGGTATCGAAGCTGTGGATGAGGGAAAGTACCACAGCGAGTGCACAGTTCATGCAGGAAGAGTGTGCTGTACCTCAGGAGTGAGCCGAGAGAAACTGAGGCCTCCTAGCAGGCTGCCCCAGGGGCAGAGCTGTGCAGAGGTGAGGGAGGGTGGGCCGCTGGGGCCTCCCTTCCCACGGGTGGCGGGTGTGACAAGACAGTCAAGTGAGTCCTCTTAATGCACAAGCTGGAGTTTGAGCCTGAAGCCAATTCCCTCTTTCTGGCCAAGCATTATGAAGGAGAGTACGAGGATACTCTATGTGGATGGAGGTTAATTTAAGAACCGGTTCTCCGCTTCTCCCTCCCAAACAAATGGACACATGGCACAAGCTATCCAGAGCCTCAGGAAATGAGCATTGACAGAAACAATGGCTAAAATAATAAGCTGAAGAGGTGGATAATTTTCTCCAGTATATTCAAATAAAGTTTATTCCATAGTGCCATATGCTGTATTCATCCAACTGCTGCCTGATAGACAATAATGTTTGCTACTTTTTACTATTGTATATGGCTAGGAACCTCTATGATCCTATTACTTTTTTAAAAAATCAATTTTTATTTTTTATTAGTACTTGTTTGCTGTACGCTGCAACCATATTCTTCGTGGAGAGTAAGTACATGTACATCTTAATTCTTTCTTCATTTCCTAATCACTCCCTACTCCCACCATCTTTTGGACCAATTCCCTTTTGCAAGAGATCTATCTCCCTATTTCCTATTGTCCATCTTTTATTTTACTCTTTATTTACACTTTTGGTTTCTCCTATAAGAGAAACCATGAACATTTAAGCTTATGTGTCTGATTTATCTTACTTGACATTATGGTCTCAAGATGCATTCATTTTCCTACTAATGACGCAAGTTTATCCTTCCTTATGGCAGAGGAATACTCTATTGTGTATAAATACCACATTTTCTTCATCTGTTTATCTGTTGGTGAGCATACAGGCCACATTCAATATTTAGCTACTATGACTTGCGCTGCCATAAGCGTGGGGAAGCATATATCACTTTAATATGATGCTTTAACTTTTGGGGGAAGTTATGTAAAAGGGGAAGAGCTGAGTCAAATGGAATTTCTAGTTTTATTTTTTGGGAGAATCTCCATACTGATTTTTAGAATGGTTGTGCAAGTTTACATTCCCACCAAAAATGTAGAATGATTCCATTTCCCCACGGCCTCACTGGCATTTGCTATTATTTGATATTTGGTGATGGCCATTTTCTCTGGAGTAAGGTAGAATCTCAGTGTTATTTTGTATTTCTCTAACAGCCAGAGATGTTGGACATTTTTTGTGCATATTTATTGGCCATTTGTACTTCTTCTGAAAAGTGTCTATTTGTTTCAGTTGCCAATTTTTCTATAAAAAATCAAATTAACTTATATACAGTGCTTACATTTGCAGTTACAATGTTCTAAGGACTTTATAAATATTAATTTATTTAATACTTGATAATCTGAAATAGGTACTATTATTTTCACTGTGTAGATAAGAAAATTGTGATACAGAGAAAACCTGGCCAGGACACCTATTATTTTCTTCAACAGTGCTAGAACATAGATTTCTAGAAGTGAAACTGCTGGGCCGGAGGGCAAGATCGTTTTAAATTTTTGATACTTATTGTACCTGGATCTTTTGACTCAGAGACCATAGAAACAAGACCAAGTCAAGTATTTCGAGCACATACAGAGGCAAGACTTGAATTGGAGCACTGTGGGCTGAAGGAAGCGAGCCCTGATAAAGGGGATCAGGCTGCCCCCACAATATAGGAGTCAGCAATGTTTTATTGATTTTCTAGAGTGAGCAGATGTCCCAGAGAAGCTTGATTACAAACAGTTTTTCTTACTGTTTGAGATTTGAGATTTGGACCACTAGATGATCATGTTCAATTTATCCTCGAGGCTGTCGAATATTTGTATAGCTGGCACCATCATCTGGTATAAAACATCCCAACATTATGATCACATCCCTGTAATAGCACCAGAAAAGAAGAGAGGGAGAAAACATATAGAAGTCCCAGTGGCAATCAGTATGTCCACATGCGCAGCTGGGTAGAATCTGACCCAAAGGCAAAGGAGACAGATGCAAAGTGAAGGCAGAGGCACCATATATATATATATAATCTCAGGCATCCACCAGATTCCTGCAGGATGAAGAAGAGTCCGTGTTCTCAGCAAAAGCAGCCTTCAGATCTCTGAGAAGTAGCTCAGGCAACGTTAGGATAACCCACACAACGAAGGTGTTGGGACAGAGAAGGAGTGGGAGACTAATCACGTAGGACTCAGCTGTGTGACCTCCAAGATGAGTCATTTTTCAAATCAAACGAGAGCAAGTGGAACTAGAGTGTTTCTTTAGGGTTTTTCCTCAGTAATAATTGCCTCATTTTTCCCCATATATTCTGGTTTTGTGAGTTTTCATCAGGGCTTCACGGCCCTGGTGTAGTACGTTTGTTGGAAATGCACCAGGATGGAGGAGCAACACACTAACCTACAAAGGGTAAAGGTTTACTGTGCCCAACGGCTTATTTTGTTGTCTCGATACTGGCAAATTAGTCCTAAAAGTTAGACAGTGCCTACTTTCTCCCTTTCCCTTCAAGAGTGGATGTCATTTTTTTAAAACCAATTTAATTTCTCTGAAAAGCAAGGAAGCATCATCTCACTTTTGTTTGTTAAATTCAAACAAAAATAAATTTTGATTTATTTTTTGACCCAAAGGTTATTCAGCACTGTGTTATTTAGTTTCCAAATATTTGGGCATGTTCCATATGTCTTCCTGTTATTGATTTCTAATTTAAGTTAATTGTGTTGAAAGAACGTGTTTTGTAGGACTTGAGGTATTTTAAATTAGCTATGACTTGTTTAGTGACTTGGAGTGTTGTCTAGCTCGGGAAACACTCCACACGCTTGAAAAGAGTTGGGATTGTCCTCCTGCTGGGTGGAGTGTTCTGTAAGTGTCGTTCAGGTCCATTTTGTTGACAACGTTGTGAATGGCTGTTAGGTTCTTAATGGTTTTCTGCCTACTTGTTCTATTCATTATGGAGGTCATTATGGAGAGAGGCATATTGACTATTGTAACTATAATTATGGATTTATATATTTCTCTTTCCAGTTTTGCCAGTTTTTGCTTCATTTATTTTGAAGCTATTGTTAATAGTATAATATTCAATGGTATAACACTCCTTAAATTTTCCCATGATCAGTTGAAAAAACTATCCTAGGTAATATCCTTGGCTCTGAAATCTGTTATACCTGTTATTATAATAGTTGATGATTTTTTTTTTTTTTTTTTTTTTTAGACAGGGTCTCGCTTCATAGTTCAGGCTGGCCCTGAGCTCTCTATGTAGCCCAGGTTAGCCTGAAACTCACAGCCACCCTCCTGTCTCTGCCTCCCAAGTGCTAGGATTATGGGCATGAGCTACCACCGAAATTGTGGTATGTGGTACCAGGGATCGAACTCAGGACCTTGCGCTTGTGAGGCAGGTGTCGGAACCACTGAGCTAAATCTCCAGACGATGAAATTTTCTTTTGATTAGTATCAACATAGTGTATCTCTTAAAATTCTTTTATTTTGAGCACAATTTTGTCCATTTCTTATAGACAGCAGATAAATTGGTTTTGATGTTTAATATGGTCTAACAATCCATCCCTGCCTTTAAAGTTAAGTATTTAGACTATATACATTTAAAGTACAATAGACTCTTGAATTATAATCTCAGTTAATTCATGAAGGCTGGTTGTAACTCAGGTTGATAAATGGAAGGCTCAGGCTCCTCTGCAGAGCCTTCAAAATCTCTCTTCCACATACAGGCAGAGCTCAGTGTCCTTAGAGACATCGGCCCAGGATTTCTCAATCAACCCGACACAGGAAAAGATATTACAATGTTCCCTCTAGAACTCTTTAAGGTTTAAATCTGCATCTGGCACCATCCGAAAGCATAAGTGGCCTGCATCTGGATTGTAACTCAAGACTTTGGTAAGATGTTAAAACCAAAATTCAAGTCATTACCCAAGTTGTTCGTCTGTCAGGTTGGTTGTAACTTGAGGGATTCACTGCAATTACAGTGGTATCTGTATTCACAAACAATTCTTTCCAGGATTCTGGTCACAAAGTGACTGGACAGAAACTGAAATCAAATACAATGGTTAGGTTCAGTGATCTTTCGGGGAGTTTGATTCAGTTCTCATGCAGTTTGGTTTATATCCAGAATCATGGAGACCACTGAGTTTGTGAACCGAGGTGCCACTGAACTGGTATGATTATATTTAAATCTATCATTTTGCTATTTATTTCTAAGTGTTCCATCTGCTTTTTACTCTTTTGTTCTGCTTTCTTAAAATTGAATGACTATTTTGTGACTTCATTTTATCTTTGACTAGTTTATTAGCTATGGTATAATGCTTTATTATATTGTTTTAGTATTTTCTTTACAGTGCACAACTAATTCCTAACTTCTCACAGCCTACTTTCAAACAATATTACAGTTCTTTCTGTGTATAGAATATGTATGTATGGATGTATGTATGTATCTATCTAGAATCTCACACAATAGTACTCACTATTTTTCCCTTCGTGGACTTCATGCTATTATTGTATTTTACATAATATATAGTTATTATGTTGTTGAAATAGTTTATTATCTTAAAGGTATTCAAATAATAAAAATGTTAAAATACTTCTACTTATGTCATTACCATTTCCAGTGTTTTGTAGTCCTTTGTGTAGATTGCTATTTCCATCCAGTATCATAGTTGTGCCTAAAGACTGTCCTCTAACATTCTTTGGAATACAAATTGCTAATGTTGTATTCTTCCAGCTTTTGACTCTCTGAACATGTCTTCTGGTTTTACTTTAAAAAAGATATTTTCAGTAGGCCTGGAATTCTAGGTTGACTTTTTTCAACAATTCTACAGCCTTTTTGCTTTGATTATTCAGGCAGGAAATCTCCAATACTGCACTTATTTTTTTGCCCACATTTTTCTTCTAGCTACTTTAAAGATGTTTCTCTATCGTTATTTTTGAGCCGTGCAACTATAATGCAACTTAATGTCATTTTCTTCACATTTCGTATACTTCATCAAACCTCTTGGATTTGAAGATTACTTGCTTTTATTGAATCTGAAAAACTTTGGCTCTTATTTCCACAAATATATCCTCAGTTCCTTCTACTCTCTCCCTTCTTCTCTTTTGGAGGTTCTTGTTTACACATTAGGTCACTTGAAGTTCCACAGTTCATCATCTTAAAAAGATGTCCTGGGCTGGGGATTTAGCTCAAGTGGTACTGCGCCTGCCTTGAATGCACAAGGGCCCAAGTGCGATCCCAGGTACCGCAAAAAAAAAAAAAAAAAAAGTCCCTTTTGTTTGTGACTTTCGTTTTGCTACTGCTGTTACCTTTACATTCACTAATATTTTCTTTGCCATGCTTCACTTGTCATTTATCTCATTTGAGACTCCAAGACTTTTAGTATCAAACATTGTAATTTTCAGCTCTAGGTATTTGGTTTTTACAAAAACTAATCATCCATGTCTTTACTTACCTTTTTCAGTGTATGGGATATACTTACCATAACTATTTCAGTGTTACTCTCTTCCAGTTCTAACACCTGCTGTTTAAGGGTCTATTTAAGTTGATCGGTCATTCTTCACAATATGGATTCTGTTTTCTTGCTTCCCTGTATACCTGGAGACTTTGGTTGGATGCTAACCATGATAAATTGTACTTTATTAATTCCTGGATTTTTTTTTTTTGAGACAAAGTCTCACTTTGTAGTTCAGGCTGGTCCTGAGCTCACTATGTAGCCCAGGCAAGCCTTGAACTCAGCAATCCTCCTGACTCTGCCTCACCATGCCCAGCATTAATTTCTGGATTTTTAAATATTCCTTTAAGTGTTCTTTTCTTTTCCTCTTAGGACTGTGTAGATAAACTATTTTGAACCTTACTGTTATGATGTTAGGCCAATCTTGAGCAACTCCTACTAGGATTAATTATTTTCTACTATTGATATAAGACCTTCTTGAGTACTCTACCAAACTAGCCAAGAATTTTTAGTTCCGCAGTCTTTTGCATGGAAAGACAAGGAACCATCTTAACTTTGTGTGAGCTTTGGGCATTGTTGTGGTTTAGATTTAAAATTCTCCCCAGATGTCTCATGTTTGAAGGTAGAACCTTATTGAAAAAGACAGGCCACTGTGGGCATGACTTGGAAGGATATATTCTCATCTCCACTTCGCTTTCTCTCTTTTCTTCCTGGTTAATAAGTGGTGAACAGCTTACTTCCACCACATCATCTGCTATGCTATTTCTTCTTTGGAGACAGCTGGCCATGGACTGAATCTGTTTAAACCCTGAGCCAAAATAAACCTCTCCTCTTTTAAATTGCAGGCTTCAGGCATTTTGTCCCGGTACTGAGAAAGTGACTGATACTGTTCTTTAATCTTTTCATATTGTTTCCGCCTAGCTGTCGATAGCTTCCTCACCTGTGTGGCAGTACTGTGCTGAACATGGTTGGGAAAGCGGACTGCACAGACCTCTAGGACTTATTCTCTGTGCCACATTTTCCCCTTTAATGTCTTGTCCTGGGAATCCTGGTACCGAATGCCTGGCACTGTCCCCTGAACTCAGGGAGCCCCCAGGCCCTGCCTCGATTGCTTTTCCCTGTGCCAAACTCTTTCATGGGATGAGCTGCAGTGACTGAAGAGCTCACCTGTCTTGTTTCCTGTTTTTCAAGGATCACTGTCCTTTACTGCCCAGTGTCCAATGTCTCTAAGTGCTGGATGTTTTCTTTAATTTACGGCTTTGGATGGGAGTATAAACCTGGTTCTTTTTACTCTTTCTTGGACCCACATTAACTATTTCAAGATAAAATAAAAATACGCTCACAGTTTAAGGGATATGTAGGAGTAACATGTGACAACAGTACACAAGGGACAGGAAAGAAAAAATGAAAGTACAGAAATACTATATATAAGGTTTTTACAGTGTCTGTGAAATGATATAACATTACTTCGAGGTAGACTGTGGTCAGCTGAACATATCTAATGAAAATACTAGAGCAATTAACACAAAATAAAGCTAATAAAGGGAATAACAATAAAAACCCATATGGGAAACATAAAAAAGCAAGAATATAAATTTAAATTAATGATATAAATAAAGTTTAAAGTGAGCTAAGCATTCCCATTAAAAGGGACAAATTTTAAAATAGAATATATGTTGTCTGTTAGAAGCCTCATTTATGTATGAAGTTATAGCTAGGTTAGAAGTAAAAAGGACAAATGCATACAATACAAATCTTAACCCAAAGAATACTACTGTGCTTCTGTCATATGAAGGAGATGTCAGAGCCAAGAATATGACCAAGGATAGAGATATTTCATAATGACAAATGAGCCAGTAATCAAAAGGACCTTAAATCTTAAATCTGCATGTACAGAACATTAGAGCTTCAAAATACACACCACAAAGGCTAAAGATAGAATTGAAAATAAACAGCCAAATCTATGGTTGTACTTGGAAATTTCAGTGTTCCTCTCCCAGTGATTGAAAGGACAAATACACAAAAAGTCAGAAAGAATAAAGAAGAATTTATCAATACTATCAATCAACTTGACCTAATTGACATTTATAGAACACTCCACCCAACAACATCAGAATGCACATCCTTTTTAAGTGCTCATAGAACATTTATAGAGACAGAACATCTTCTGGACCATAAAATAAAACTAAGGAGACCAAAATCACATAAAGTATGTTCAGTGAACCCAACAGAAATGAACTGGTAATCAATAACAGCAGAATATCTGGAAAATCCCTAGATAATTGGTAGTTAAGTGACATATTCCTAAATAAACAATGAGCCAAAGGAGAAAAACTGCAAAGGAAATCAAAATGTATTTTTCCCTGACATAAAATGGAAAAACATAGGAAGATTTGTGGGATATATCCCAAGCAGGGCTTAGAGGAAATTTATTGGAGAAAGAAAAAGATTTTAAATGAATTGTATGAATTTTACCTTAATAAATTTGAAACAGGCAAATTAAATCAAAAGTAAATGGGAGAAAAAATAATAGAAATAGGAGGATAGTTATTTTTAAAAAAATAACAAGCAGAGAGAGTGAGGGGAGAGTGGGAGAGAGAGGCAGGTAGGAAGAATGAGAGGAAAAAAATGGAGAGGAGAGGGGCCGGAGATTTAGCTCAGTGGTTCCAGTGCCTGCGTGCCTTGCAAGCGCAAAGTCCTGAGTTTGAAACCGGTAACCATATACAGCAATGCTGGGCATGGTGACTCACGCCCACCAGCCATCAGTACCACATACCACAGTGCCGGGCGATGCCAGTAATCCCAGCACTTGGGAGGCAGAGACAAGAGGATTGCTGGGTTCGAGCCTTGCCTGGGCTACATAGTGAGCTCAGGGCCAGCCTGAACTGCAAAGCGAGATCCTGTCTTTAAAAAAAAAATAATGGAGAGGAGGGAGGAGAGAGGGAAAGAGAGTCAGAGAGAAAGAGTGATGGAGCGAGATAGACACAGACACAGAAAGAACTATGCACCCAAAACTTGCTCTTTGAAGATATTGATAAAATTGACAAACCTCTAGGCATATTAATGAGGAAAAAATAAGGGAGGGAAAGACATAAATTATCAAAATCAAGAATGAAGGAGGGAAGCCAGGTGTGGTGGCGCATGCCTGTAATCCAAGCATTCAGGAGGCAGAGGCAGGAGGATTGCTTCAAGTTCGAGGCTATCCTGGACTACATAATGAGTTCAGGATCAGCCTGAACTATAAAGTGAGACCCTATCTCAAAAACAAAATTTTACAACTCAGGTGAAATGGAGGAAATAAATGAAAGACATACATAACTAGTGTTTTATTGAGTAGCCATTTGTCTATTTTTAGTTGAGATATAATTCACAAATCTCATAACATAAAATTTACCACCTTATATGTGCATTTCAATGGTTTTAAGCTTATTACAAAGTTATAAAGCTATCACTTCTATCAGGTTCTAATTATGTCACCCTAAGAAACCCCATATCCATGAAAAATTATTCTTTATTTCCTCCTCTCCAACCCCTGATGTCACCAATCTACTTTTTCTTTTATTGACATTCTTTTTTTTTGCTTTTTTTTGGAGTCAGGGTCTCGCTTTGTAGTCCAGGCTGGCCCTGAGCTCACTATGGTGCCCAGGCAAGCAGCCACGAACTCAGCAATCCTCCTGTCTCTGCCTCCCGAGTGCTGGGATTACAGGCGTGAGCCACTACGTCCGGCATTGTGGTATGCGGTGTTGATTGTTGGTGGGCGTGTCTCCACGCCCAGCATTATATGTGGTTACTGGGGATCGAACTCAGGACCTTGCGCTTGCGAGGCAGGCGTCAGAACCACTGAGCTAACCCTCCGGCCCCTATCAACATTCTTAACATACCATATAAATTGAATCATATGACTTACTGTTTTATGCCTTTTTCATTATTTTTCAAGATGCATCTTATATTGTAGCCTATTATCAGTAACTCATTTTCAATTATGGCAGAATAATATTCCATTGCATAGATATATCACATTTTTGTTCACTAACTGATAAGCATCTAGGTAATTTCCATTTTTCTATTATTATGAGTAATAATGCTACCAATATTTCTTAGTAAACTTCTATGTAAATGTGTTTTACTTCTTTTGGCTATGTACCTAAGAGTGGAACTTCTTGGTAAATGTGGTAACCAATATTTACTTCTGGAGAAACTATTTTCAAAGCATCAGAACCATTCTACCATCTTACCTGCAACGAATGAGAATACTAGTTTCTCCACACCCTTTCATTATTTCTAGTTTTTTTTTTTTTTTTTTGAGACAGGGTCTCCCTTTGCAGTTCAGGCTGGCCCTGAGCTCACTATGTAGCCCAGGCAAGGCTCGAACTCAGCAATCCTCCTGTCTCTGCCTCCCAAGTGCTGGGATGTCTTTTTATTTTTGAGTTATAACAGTTTTTATTTTGGATTTTAGGCCTATATTAGATATATCATCTATTTGCTATATATTTAATCATATATTCCTTTCATTTCATGTTTTTTTTTCCATTTTCTATATGGTATCTTTTGATGCAAAAAAGTTTACCATTTTGATAAAATTGAATGTGCATTTTTTTTCTTTATTTGTGCTTTTGATATCACATCTAAGAAATCATTCCTTAGTCCAAAGTCAAGAAGATCCACATTTACGTTTCCTCCTGAGTTTTGTAATTTTAGTCCTCACGTGTGTGTTTTTAATGCAGTTTGAGTTATTTTTTTTGTTTGCCCTGATGTGTAGCCCATTTATCATTTTGCATGTGGATATCCAGTTATTCTAGCACTATTTGTTGAAAAGACTCTTCCTTCTCCTTCAAATAATCCTCATGTCCTTGTTGAAAAACTAATTGACCATAGATATATAGGTTTATTTTAATTCCCAATTATAATCAATTACTCTTGCTGGGCGTGGTGGTTCGTGCCTGTAATCCCAGCACTCGGGAGGCAGAGACAGGAGGATTGCTGAGTTCGAGGCTTGCCTGGGCTACATAGTGAGCTCAGAGCCAGCCTGAACTACAAAGCAAGACCCTGTCTCAAAAAGAAAAAATAATTAAAATAATCAATTACTCTCTACCTGCCTATCTGTGTGCCAACACCATACTGCCTTAACCACTGTAGCTTTATAAGTTTTGGAATTAAAAAGTGTGAGTCCTTCAACTTTGTTCTTGCTATTTTTAGGCTTATATATTCCCATGATTTTAGTATTGGCCTATCCCATTTGGTAACCCTGTCATCTTTACAATGTTAAGTTTCCCGATCCATGAACATGGGATATCTTTTCATCTATTTAGATTTTTAATGTTTTAAACAGTGTTTTATAATTTTTAGTATGTCTTTCACTTCTTTAGTTAAATTTATTAAGTACTTTATTCCTTTTGATACCATTGTAGAGTTGTCTTATTTTCTGACAATTCTTTACTAGCATATGGAAACATAATTGGTGCAAATAAATCTTACATCGTACATGTTTCCTAACATCATTTATTAGCTCTAATATTGTGTGTTTATTTAGAATCTTCTATATATAGAAATAGTTTTCATGTAGATGCCTTTATTATTATTTTCTTGTTTAATTTCTTTGTATAGACTCTTCATCACAGTGTTGTAAAGAAGTGGTTAGAACTTTGTCTTGCTCCTGATTTAGATTTCACATCTATGTTTTAAAAACCTATAGTCAAAATTTCTTTTATAAAAAAGGGAAAGGGGAACTGGGTAGAGGCAGGCAAAATCAAAGAAGGGAAAGGAAAAATTGGTGGTAAAACAAAAAATGGAAACAAAGTATGTATATGAGGGGTTGAAGGAGGGTAGGGAAAGGGGAAAAATAAGAATCAATATATATCATGTATAGCTACAAATTCTCAATAAGGAATGTGATCATAATGTCTACCTAAAATCTACTAATAAACTCAACTTATTAAAAAAAAAGAAAAGAAAACATCAGATCTCAGATGGCTTAACTGGTTCATCATATCAAAAATTTAAGAAGAAAATAATACAAATTCTACAGAAACTCTTCTGGAACACAAGAGGAGAGGAACTGTTTTTTAATTCCTTTTATGAGGTAAATGACTGGCACCAAAACCAAAGGCAAGATAGGAAGGGAAAGCAACAGTCCAATATCCCACATCAATAAGAAGTAAGTATCTCAATAAAATGCCATAGACTAGGGCTGGGGACATAGCTCAGGGTTGCTGTGCCTGCCTGGCAAGTACAAGGCCCTGAGTTCAATCCCCAGTACCACCAAAGAAAACAAAAAAAAAATACCATAGACTAAATTTGGCAAGATATGAAAAAATTAATATGCCATGATTGAGTGGAGTTACTCTCAAATTGAAGGCTCATTCATGATTTAAAAATAAAAACGAAAAGGGTTAAGGATTTAGCTTAGTGGTTCTGGTCCCTGTCTTGCAAGCACACGGTCCAGAGTTCAATACCCAATACCCAAAAAACAAACCACTAAAACCAAAAATGAAAAACAACCTCAACCAACTAAAAATAGAAGCTAACTTCCATAACCTGAGAAAGTGTGTCTATGAGAAACACGCTTAATGGTAAAAAATCATGTGTTTTCCCCTGAAAGTTTCCATTCTCATCATTTCTACTGAACAATATAAGAGTTCCTAGTCAGTACAAGCAGACAGGTAAAAAACCAAGTAGAAGCTCACAGCTGGAAAGAAAAAAACCCAGAACTTTCTTTTTTTGTATGAATTATATGATCATCCATCTATGTAGAAAATCCTAGTAGATTAACCAAAAGCTACTAGGATTTATTAGTGAGGTTGCCATGGTAACAAGACTCAAGGTTCATATACAAAAAATCAATTGTATTTCTGTATACTGGAAATAAATAGGAATTCAAATTTTAAAATAGGATGAAAAATATGAAATACTATAGAATAAAAATTTTAAAATACAATATAGCATGTACAAATCTTGTAAACTAAAACTACAAAGTATGACTCAGAGAAATTTTAAAAATAGTGTGCTATGTGATGTCTATGTATCAGAAGACTTAATAAGTTAAGATTCAATGCATTTGCTATCAGAATCCCAGCAAAATATTGGCAAAAATTAACAATACATTTTAAAATTCACATGGAAATATAAAGGATTTTGGATAGCCCAAATAATTTTATGAATGAAAGCAAACTTGGAAATTTTATACAAAATTTCAGGATTTACTCATAGGCTGCAATAAGCAAGACAGTGTGATTTTGGGTGCAATTATAGATATTTAGTCCAATGGCATAGAATAGCAAACACGCAAATGGACCCAAAAAGGATAACTGCCCTAAAAGTAGCTTATTTCTGATAAAGATACAAAGGTAATCCACTAGAAGAAAATAATGTCTTCGACAAATAATCCTGAAAAATTAAATGTTCATGAGGAAAAAAAAGCTTGAGCCCCTCTCTCATAACACACACACACACACGCACACACACAATTAATTCAAGATGAATCATAGAACAAAATATGGGAAGTAAAGCTCTACATTTCTATGATTAAAATACTGGAGAAAATCATTGTGATCTTGAGTTCATCAAAGATTTATTCAATCTGTGATTTTGAAAAAGCAAATACTGCAAAAGAAAAAAAATAAAATGAACTTCTCTAATGCTAAAAAACATACCTTATGTCCTTCATAAATAAATGACAAAAATAAGGAGGCAAGTGAGAGAGCAAAAATTTGTGAAATATTAATAAAGGACTTATATCTTGGGTATATAAAACCACCAAATAATATGACAAGGAATTCAATAAAGCATGAAAAAATTTGAACTCTTCAAAGGTACAAATGGAAGGTAAATATATGAAAATATACCTATTATTATTAATAATCAGAGAACTACAAAAGAAATCACAATGATATATTTTACACACTCACTAGTATAGCTAAAATGCTAAAATCTGACAACATCAAATGTTGACAAAGTACTAGAACTCTCACACACTACTAAAGGGGCTGTAAAATGCTATGACTATTTTGGAAACAGCTTGGTAGTTGTCCGTCAATTAAACATACCCAATAATCCTATCCTTTCATATTTATCCAAGAGAAATAATACAAATTGTTGTTCACAGAAAAAGAATTTACTCAGATGTTCATGATATGGAATTAAAACAAACCCAGGTGTTAAACTGTGGCCCATCTGTGAAATAGAATAGCAGTCAGCAATAGAAAGAATGCGGCTGCCCGTAAACAACCAGGATGAATCTCAATCACATCATTCGAAGTCAACAAAATCAGATGGAGAGGCCACATTTTGTATTATTCCATCTATACAACATTTAAGAAATTAATATTATCATGTCATAAATCTCACAAGTGACTATGTAGGGCTGTTAACTACTAGGGGGTGATAGAAATGTTCTATGTTGACTAGGGTGATGGTTATTTGTTTGTCAAGACTCATAAAACTTTGCATAAAATTGGTTCATATCCACAGTGGCTTCCTGTGGTACCTGTGATAAATCACCACCACTTCCCCTTGAAGTTCTGGAGACCAGAAGTCTGAAATTCTTTCTATGGGTGAAAACCAAGGTATTAGTTGGACATCTCAAGAGGTCCTGGGGCAGAATTTGTTTCTTGTTTTTCCCAGCTTCTGGCGGCTCTAAGCACTCTTTGGTCTGTGGCCACACCACTCTAATACCTTCACTGTAGTGGCCACATGGCCCTTCTTCTGCCTATGCCAAATCTCCCTTTATGATGGTACATGTAATAGCATTTATGATCCACACAGAAAATCCAGAGGCACTACCCAATCCAAGATCTTTAATTTCAGTGTGCCTTCAGTTTTTTCTTGCCATACAAAGTTATAAGGTTACAGAGGTTAGAGCAGGGATGTCTTTTTGGGGAGTCATTATTTATACTCCACATTTTCTTAGCTTCTATCATTTTCTAACTTCTATTTTTTTTTTTTTTTTGAGACAGGGTCTCGCTTTGTAGTTCAGGCTGGCTCTGAGCTCACTATGTAGCCCAGGCAAGCCTCGAACTCAGCAATCCTCCTGTCTCTGTCTCCTGAGTGCTGGGATTACAGGTGTGAGCCACCAAGCCCAGCACTGTGGTATGTGGTATTGATTGCTGGTGGGTGTGAATCTCCACGCCTAGCATTGTATGTGGTTACCAGGGATCGAACTCAGGACCTTGCGCTTGTGAGGCAGGCGCCGGAACCACTGAGCTAACCCTCCAGCCCTCTAACCTCTATCTTTTAAACTCCTCTGCTCCTGGTTTCCATGAACCTCCTTCCTTACTGGTCCATCTTTCTCCATCACATTTCTGCCACTACTTGGTGGCCATGGCCGAGGACCTGCATGTATCATTCTTGAGTCCACTTTCCATCATCCTGCCAGCTCAACTTCCAGAATATGTCCAAGTCTTCCATCATCATGTATCTATTAATTCATTTCTGTCTGTACTGTTAGACTCTTTTTCCATGGTCCATGTCGGCTCCCCTCACTGGCAATCCACACTACAGCCAAAGAGATATTTAAAGCTTCTAGAATCTGTGTAACAGCCTCTCAGCCTTGCTTTGATTCCAGCCTTGAATACAGTGTCCACTTCCATGTTGGTTTCCAGGCAGTCTCATAGCTTAAGTGCACAATGTCCCAAGTGCACAGAATTGTGACTTCTGCTTTCTGCAAATGGAATTTTCTGATACTACAGTGTATGACACTAGAAAGAACATCAAGGCATGAGCATGTGCAATGTGGAAGCATGAGTAAGGGAAGGGATCATCCACTGGGAACCACCCATGGGCAATAAGGAAGGATCAGGAGTCAATATATAACTCTTTTCTTCCCATAGAGAAGCAGAAATCCCAAGAGGTGTTCCATGTCCTGCTCTGAAGGTCCCAAGCCCTGACTTCCTGAGATGGGCTGTTGCTCAGTAATACATGCTGTTACTGGCTTTTTTGTTTGTTTCTTTCTATTTCACCTCCCCTCTTTCTTCTCAATTGTATTGACATTCCCAAAAGTTCAAACCTTGAGCTTCGAAGGAGTGTGTTTACTTCCCCCAGAAGAGGAGAGGTGCAACACACAATGGTCAGTGGCAGTTCTCTGTCTTAGTGGTAGTGTAACTCTTGAAATCATTCTCTTGTAAGGATGGAGAAAATAATACTAAATCTAACAAAATTAAGTTCCTAATGAGGCAAACTTTTCTATTTGGGTGTAATTGTAGGGGGGACCCAAGTCCCTCCAAGGTCCCCCATACTTCATGCCTGGATTGTCAACCTTGGCCTTGCTGTCGCTGTCCGCGGTACTGAAAGTTTCTGCATCTCTGAGAATTTCTCTTTCAATTTATTTACCCTTTATGTAGTGTTTACTAGGATTCACGCTTTTTGTTATCTAATTTTTTAATTGAAAGTTTAAAAACTGTTGCAGAGGAAATAGAACCAAACTTCTCACCTCCCAAATCTCACTTCTTGTCCTTTTAGCAGTTCTATCACATTTCCAAAGATTAACATTTTCTTGCTGGGAAGTTAGGACGTGTGAGGCCCTCACCCAGTCTACACCCTGTTTACAGGAATCCGTGTGTCTAGAAGAGAGGCTGAGGCATGCAGGGGGGAGGGTGTATCTTCTTGCCATTATGAATCATGGCTGATTTCATTCATGTGTTTTAGAAAAATGCTGGGTATACTCTTGCCACTTGATTGGCTATACTGGGAGCATCTGAGTCATCTTCAACTCACTTCGCACTGTACAGCTTTTGAATCACCAAGGCTGGTTCAGAAGGGTGCTCATTCACTTCTTTCTCCTCCTCCCCCACCGCCACCACTGCCATGGCCTTGAATCAGACCTCCATCTCTGAGTCACAGCAACAACTTCTAATGGGCCTCTCCGCCTCCACATTACTTTGCATATGCTAATTGACCCTCCACACAGGTTGGAGGGTTCCCACTATGCTTAAGGGTCAAGTCCAAACTCTCTAACATGGCTTCTTGCCAACCAGCCGTGCCTGGCCCCTCCCCCATCTCTCCATGTATGCTGGACCTTCTCCCTTCACTTCCTTTCCTCCTCTGCTTGGCAGAGTCCTACTCAGTGCCCGATTCCCAGTCCCAGAGACTCCTCTTCTCTGGAGTTGTTACTGACCTTTTTGATTCCCACTGATCCACAATCCTGAAGCACCCAGCTTCTCTGCCTCCTCTCTTAGTTATGAGCAGGATTACAGCAGCCCCATGCTTGTATCCCAGCCTTTTAACACCAAGCCCAACAACAGACAGATGTACAATAAGAATGTTCTGTACTCACAGATGATTGGTAGACTTTGCCTCATCAGTTGAACTTCCCTCAGCGATCACCCCTCCCGTGTCTAGTCACCGGCTACCCTGGATCTTCTCCTCAGCCTCACTGGTGCTCACTGAAGCTTCATAAAACCTGTCGCTTGCCTTTTTTTTTTTTTTTTTTTTGAGACAGGTTCTC
>PVIC010008249.1:0-48680 GCA_004025085.1 Thryonomys swinderianus | reverse complement strand
CCTCCCCTCCTCTCCCCTTCCCTTCCTTCTCCCTTTCTTCACTTCATTCTCTCTTTAGGTAGAATCTTGCTATGTAGTCCAGGCTGACCTTAAACTCCAGGGCCTCCTGGCTCACCCTCCCCAGGGCTGGCACTTCCTGCTTGGCTTTTTCCTGTGCATGCTGCTCAAGGAATCAGGGCACCAAAGGTGTGAGAGGCCGGAATCCAGCCAGAGGAGCCAAAACAATTCCCATACAGGGCTGTGCCAAGGGCAGTTCAAAGACATGTTATTGTATGGACCTGAGACCTTGAACCTCTTGCTTCGGGTGTGGCTCCATGAGGGTGGAAGGTGACCAGGTTTGAGCTCCCCCTGCTGGCCAAGGTTCCACATATAAGCAAGAGGCCCAGGAGGCTTGTGGCTGTAGTACCTGCCTCCTGCTCCCTGCACATGTGGTTCTGAGCCTGTTCTCCAACTCTGGTCACTGCTTCTTTATTTTATTTTAATTATTTTTATTTTGAGACAAGGTCTTGCTGTGTAGTTTAGGCTGATCATGAACTCACTACGTACACCACACAAACCCCAAACTTGCAGCAATCCTCCTGCCTCAGCCTTCTGAGTACTGGTATTATAGGTGTGAGCCACCACCCCTGGCTGGCTCACTGCTTCTTTACACAAGCCAGAGGCCACAAATTAGATATCCGTAGCTTCTGATTTATTGTATTAGCTGAATGTTAAGGAAAATTATATTGCATGCCAATACTTATATATATGATTTGACATAAAAATCTCGATATATAATTTTACCACTTTGCCTTTTGGCTAAGACCAAGTACAGATGTGTGAATTCTCTTAAAAATCTGAGCTCTGGCAACAGTGAGCCTTGAACCTGCGATCTTCCAGACTCAGCGTCCCTAACACCTGGAATCATAAGCATTTACCACAGTGCCCAGCTAAGACACCGGCTTTTACTCCAAGTGAATGGGTTTCAAGGAAGACAGGGTCATGGTCTTATGTTCTCAGGTGAGAGATGAGGGTGCTTGGACCAGGGAGGTGTCAGTAGATAGTTAGAAGTGGTTGGTACCACATAGAATTAACCCTTGTTAGGAAGCAAAGCTTCTCTGTTCGCCTGGTTGTCCTGACTTGGCTCTGACACAGGAAGAAGGTGTTGGGCTGTGGCCCCCTCAGCTGTAGCCTGAGCCGTTGTCATCAAGGTTTCCTCTACCCAAACTTCTGAGATCTCAGGGCACTGTCTCCAGAACTGAGGACATGAATTCTGTTCCCTGAACATTTAGAAGGTGAGCAAACAGTAGGTCCCAGCAGGACTGACAGAAGGGCTCGTGTTCTTGCGAAACTGCCAATAGGCCAGGCTCCCGAAGGCCCTAGGACTTCCTCTGTACTATTCTCTGAACTTAGAACACAGTTGGCTCTTTTTTTCGTTTTGTTTTGAGACAGGGTCTCACTTTGTAGTTCAGTCTGGCCCTGAGCTCACTATGTAGCCCAGGCAAGCCTGGAACTCAGCAATCCTCCTGCCTCTGCCCCTAAGTGCTGGGATTACAGGCATGAGCCACCATGCCTGGCACTGTAGTGTGTGGTACTGATTGCTGGTGGGTGTGAATCACCACACCCGGTATTGTTGTATGTGCTTACTGGGAATCCAACCAAGGACCTTGCGCTTGCTAGGCAGGCGCTGGAACCACTGAGCTAAATCTCCAGCCCCACACAGTTGGCTGTTCTTATCCACAAGGGATACAGTTTTTGGATCCCCCAGCGGATTCCTCAAACCATGGAGAGGATGGAACCCTACATGCTATGTTTTATCTTATCTGTGTTTCTGTTTGCTTTGGCTCTAGGGATCCAGGCGCAATTCCTTGTATGTGCTAAGCACATGGTCTCTACCACCAGGTTTTGCTCCCTGCCATAACCTTACCTACCTCAGGTGATTTTTTGTTTGTTTTCTTATTAAATCAAGAACTTCTGGGCTGGGGTTATAACTGCCTGTCTGGTAAGCACAAGGTTATAAGTTCAGTTCCTGGTACTACAAAAACAAAAACAAAAAACCCCCAAATCACAAGAACTTCTAACTGGGCATGGTGGTGCATGCATGTCTATAATCCCAGCACTTCAGGAGGCTAAGGCAAGAGGACCACAAGTTCAAGCCTAGACTAAACAATTTGGCAGCTTAATGAGACCCTGTCTCAGAAATAAAACAAAAAAAGTTAAAAGAGAAAGCAGCTCAGTATGAAGCTCCAGCTCAATCCTCAATACCAAAAAAATTTTTTAAAGCTTTTAATTTTTCACTTTATATCTCTTCTTTGGCATGTCCAAATGATTGACATTGCTATCGTGTGCTCTGGGGACATTATGAAATAAAGTGAAGGCTGTTTAAGCGTCAACTCCGTGGTACTGTGACAGTGGGCCAGAGGATGGAGCCAGCCACATGGGGTGGAGGGCAGGAGCCCTGCACAGGGCAGATATGCTGGGCACAGAGGTTCTCATTGCGGGTGGGATGAGGCGGTGGAACACTGGGAGATTTTATCATGCTACCCAGAACAATGCATAGTTCAGAACGTATGAGTTTCTTTATTTCTTATTCCTTTAATTATTATTGAATGGAATTGTGCATTTGCTATTTTCAGACTGTGGTTGACTGCGGAGGACTAAAACCACAGAGAGTGACTCCGTGGGTCACAGCGACCTCCGGCCTGGCGCTCTCCCCTGGGCTGACCTTGCTCTGAGCTTGGTCCGGCCTCTTTCCAGAGACCCTTTCCGGGGGCATTTGCTGGTGGCGGCTGCTCCCAGCGCACAGCCCGGGGCTGGCGTGCAAATGCTTGGCAGTCACCTTACACGCTGGACCACGGAGCTCCCCCCACGGCGCAGGAGACATGTGAGAGCAGCAGTGTTGGGCTCCCCTTCCCGGGCCCCAGCACGAGGGGCTGCTCAGTTAAACTCGCTGGTGAGAGTTCAGCATGAGCTACAGAAGCAGGAAGAGCAGAAGCCCACCCAGCGCAGCCCCGTCATTCTCCTGCCTCCTGAGCTCACCTGAGGCGGGTGCCAGGTGCAGCCGGAAACACCGAAGGCTCCATTCCTCGCTCTGCCCGCCTGCCACCGTTTCCCCAAGCATCTTGCCTGGTCTTCCCTCCCCCGGCCTCCACTTCCCTCCCGTATACCTTTTGGTGACCTGCAGTGGCTTCGCGCGCCAGGCTGAGTCCCATCTGGCCAATTATGAGACTCCCATGAGCCGCGAAGTTGGCCATCTTCCCGGCACGCAGCGTCCGCCCAGCAGCATCCCCTGCCCAGGCCCCCGCATCCTCCTGTGGTGCCCGTGCCTCACATGTGGCTCTTAGTCCCCCTCCTCCAGTGGATTCCTCTGGAAAGCCTCCCTTGGCCCTGCCCATGGGTGACCCGTTCTCTGGCCCGCTAGATGCTCAGTTTGTAATTCTGTGGCTTTTTTCCCTTTCTTGCAACGTGTCCCATATTTTTCTTTGACTATTCAAGAATCTCTGGTGTCTCCCTTGGTAGATATAGGACCCAGGCAGGTGGCAGTCTTACCCGCTACAGTGTGTTCCCTGTGCCTGGCATGAGTAGTCTGTGAAATGGATGAGCCTCAGGGCCTGGAGAAATAACTTGTGCTGAACTACATTAAGCAGTTTTGTACCACTGCTAAGTGTCAGGTGCTGTGGGGAGTGTAAAAAATGAATAATCAATATATAAACATAAAGGGCATCAAGGAGGCATGCATGCCAATCCCATCCCATCTTTCCTTGACTTCCTGGTGTGACCTCAACGCTACCCATCCAAAGACAATGTCCATGCTCCTTTCTTTTGCAATTACATGAGATCTGTCATCTCTGTGGCCAATAAAGCACAGCAGAAAAGTCATAACAAGCCATACACTTGCCCCTTACCCTGGAACACTCTTGCCACATAAACAGTCTTCTAGCTCCTGAGACCGCGGGGCTGGAGAACCCTGGATTGCCCTGAATCTGCTCAAAGAGAAGATGACCGACCAGTCCCCAGCTACTACTGCCACTTGCTGATTGCAAGTGCATGAAACCAGCAGCCAGAACTTCTCAGTCTCACAGTTCCTGATTCACAGAAACAACGGGAAACAGTAACTGTTACTATTTTAAGGTACTGAATTTTGGGGAGATTGGTAGCACCACAAGCCACGACTAGAATAGCTTTTGAATTCGAGGAACTTAAAATCCAGTTGGAAAGTCAGGAAGTGAGTGAATTTAACCAAGATTCTCGGTGCCTACCGTGTCTGTCACAAAGGCTCCAGCTGAAAGGTCCTATCTGTGTGAACTTAGCGTCCATCTCCTTGGGCTCCTCCCTAGCCCGTCTCTCTTCTTTCCTTGGCTCCTCAAACCCTCAGTTCCACTCATGGCGTGGCTGAGACTTTCTCAAACTCGCAGCCCATCAGACCTTTACATTAGCAAGCTACCGGGTCTTCCTAGTTTCCTTCTGGATATATTGCCGAGAGTAGTCAAGGATGTTTAGACCACAAATCCCTGATCCTGGGGCTTAGATCCTGGCAACAGTCATCACATAAATTTTCTAGCCGGAGACACATCTGCATAATTAAACCAAAGCTATGACAGACCCAGACACATGCAAAGAGGGCTGGGCGGAGAGAAGGGTACGATTCATCACAACCTCATCATCAATTCAAGTCGGAGGACTGAAAAGAAACAAAATGTGGATATTTCCCAAACCCAGCAGCTGGACCTCTCTCTCCCTGAAACCCCGAAATCACTGCAGCTCAACTCAACATCTGGGCAAGAATAAAAAATAATAAAGACTTAAAAAGAACAGACGCTGGGTAATTACTAATGGGAGGGCAGATCGGGAATATAAATTTTCTGAGCTTAGAGAAAGAAATATACATTGGCACACTCGGCTAAGGACTGTGAAATTCACCCTGCTGCAGCCGCTCTTCTTCTTCATTATGACTAATATTTAGTTAGCAAGTGCACTTTCTAAGCAATGAACAAATTATGCTCAGGTTGGCACGACCTGAATTAGATCATTGATTTTTTTTTAATTTGACATCAGCAGTGGAGTAAAATATTCAGAAGGAATTTGATGCTGAGAAACATCCCCCAAAGAACACTGGGATAAGTGTTGTATTTATTTATTGTTTGAGACACACTCTTGTTATGTTGCCTAGGGTGGTATTGAGATCCTGGGCTCCAGCAATCCTTCTGCCTCAGCTTTCCAAGTTGCTGAGACTACAGTGTACTGTGTACCAAAATGCCCACCTAAGAACATTATATTTAGAGTTGAGTTTAGGAGCTGGGCTTAAATCCTCTCTTCCATGTATTGTGTGAAACTAGATATTACTGTCTTCTAAATTTGGGAAGAAATCTGGAAGTGGAGATAAAATCTGCCTTGCAGAGTTTTTTACAATGAGGATTATGTTAAATAATGTAGATGCAAGACTCCAGCCACATTGGTTTTCTGCTTCTTCATTTGTGAAATGGGGACAATACTATGTTACACAGGTATTTATATGTCGCAAAGATTCCTTAGCTTATTACATTACTTAAGATACTCTTGGTTGTAAGCAACAAAGTGAGACTCACATTTGCTTTAAAATGAAAGGTCCCAGGAAATAGGTAGTTCTATGGTAGGATCAATGATATCAGTGATCAATAATAGCAAAGCACTGAGTCTAAATCTGGGCAAACCATGTAACTCTTCCTCATGGTGACAGGATAGCTGCTTTAGCTCCAACTATCACATCTTCACAGCAGGGTATTCAAAGCTTAAAAGAAGAATTTTCAACATGGATCTCTTTTATGAAGGAGGAAGCATTTCTCAGTACACACAGATTTTCCTCTGTCTGTGTATAAATGCGTCATGATGATCTTCGGATGGGCAGGAGCTTAGGGAAACGAGCACCCGGCTTTTCCCAAAGCTGACCTGGAGAAATACCTTTCACAGCCAGGAGGAAGGGACAGGAAAATGATTTTAGTGCAAAAAACACACTGAGTCTGCTTTGTGGTATGAGTGTGTACCACAGCGCATCAACCCCGTTAGTTAAGGAGGTAGCACTTCCAGGACATTTCTTAGTCTCTTACATGCTTCATCATACTGCACTTTATCAACAAGGGCATGCAGTTATGATCGTTGTTTACAGAGAAGGAAACTAAGGCACAGAGAATTTAATAAACTGGTCTAAGCTGGTATAATAGTGAGTTGGGGCCAAGATTCCTCAGTGTGAGTCTGAGTCAGGGACGGTCAGGTCTTTGAGGAAGAACAGAGGTAGAGCTCACCTCACTGCCGAGGTCTGCTTGGTCCTCTCATCCTCATCTTGGGCCCAGTGGGCTGACTTTCTTCCCTCCTGCTTAGTGACGGCTCTGTTCTGTGACATGTTGAGTCAGGTCATGAGATCTCTACTGTGCCAGACCTTTCGTGTTCAAACTGTGGTGGTGGCTGAGGAGGGAGTGAGAGCATTGTTCGGGGTTTTCTAGGCAGCGAGATTCGTGACTTGGTCCTCATCCAAGGGTTGACCCAACACCCTGGGCCCCGAGGCTCCCAGGAAGGGGGGATCGCAGCTGGGGTTGCAGCTGGGGTACACTAGGCCCTGGTGTGCTCGTGAGCGGACAGGAAGTTGGTGGGTGAAGCTCTCCAGCGTCAGCTCGTGAGGGCCGGCAGAGACCTTGACTTTTGTCCCAGCAGACAGGCAGGGCAGCACCGGTGTTGCCTGTGGTCTCTGGGAACTCGGGGAAAACCAGCCCAAGATGAGGTTTCTCCTTGATTTTCCAGGATGCGCCAGGCACTGCCAGGGCAGCCACACCACACGGAGGGCTGAATAGGAAATGAGGGACGCAAGACAAACGCAGCAAACCGGAAGGACGGGGTGCTGAGAGCGCCCTCCGGCGGTTGAGGCTTGCTCGGGCTCGGGGAAGGCTCTGGGACCGTCTTCCTGGTTCCCATTCAGTGCTTTTCTTCCCTGGCGGTCCTGGGGTAGAAGCCTGGGGGCACTCTACCACGGAGGGACATTCCCTCCCCCACGTTTTACTTGAGACAAGGTCTCGCCCATTTGGCCTGTCTGGCCTGGAGTTTAAACCCCCGTCCTTAGCCTCCTGAGAGCAGAGATTCCAGGCCGGAGCGCTGTGCACAGCCTGCCGGTCTCTCGTCTGGCTTGCTCTAATGATTCCGCCGTGGGCGGTGGGCAGCGGGCAGCGGGCAGCTGCGTGTCACTAAGAAACAGTGCTCCCAATCTTTTTACTTTTCTGCCGCCACTCCCCCGCACACCATAGATTTTTAATACAGCAGCAAAGGTACCATAGGCCTGTTTACACCTTACACACATCTCCGCGCATGTACTCCTCTCATGTCTGCGCTCTGTGCCCCCAAAGGGTAAGGCGCTTCGCCTCTGCTTGCTGTCCACGTTGCCCCCTGTGGAAAACATATTTCCTAGAAAATAAGCCTTTTTTCCCACTGGTCAGCAACTTCCTTGTCCTTTGTCTTGGTCTGCTCCTGCTGCTGGACTCAAATCCCATGGCCTCGGTAATTCGTAAATAATTGAAACGTGTTTCTCACAGCTCTGGTCCTGGGAAGCCCCCAAATCAAGACGTCAGCAGATTCAGTATCTGGTAAGGGCTGTTGTCTGCATTTAATTTGATGTTTCTTGTGTCCATACTAACACAACAAAAAGGGACATGAAAGGGACAGCCAGGTGCCCTCCAGCTCTGTCCTAACGGCACTAATCCTCTTAGAAGGGATGATAAAGGGGCAGCTCCCCTGAACTAATCACCTACCAAAGGCCCACCTCTTCATACCCGCACATTCACCTGTGTGTGTGAGGATCGCGGATATTCAGAGCACGGCAGCTATGCTCTAATGCACCTTTGTGTTAGTCTCTTCAGCCATTTTGGGGGCTATCTAATCGATCTTTGTTATGATTTGAATGAGGGTGGGATCCCCTAAAAGTCCAAGGGCAGAGGTTTGGTCCACAAGAGGGAGAACCTCAGAAATGCTGTTGCACTTTTAAGAAGCAGGGCCAGGACCACCGTGTCTTGTCTTGTGTGGCTGGTCTGCCCTCACGCTGTAGGGTGACCTTCTTTTCCTACTTTTACTTAGCCCAAACTTGCTCTGCAGAGCCTGTTGCTTTTCTTACATTAAAAAAAAAAAAAAGTCAAGTCTAAGGTGGGTGGGGTGGTGTTCACCTGTAATCTTAGTATTTGGGAGGCTGAAGCAGGAGGATCACGAGGGAATTCTTGGCTTCATAGCAAGATCTTATCTCAACCGCCCACCG
Organism: Thryonomys swinderianus; assembly: GCA_004025085.1. Taxonomy (NCBI): domain Eukaryota; kingdom Metazoa; phylum Chordata; class Mammalia; order Rodentia; family Thryonomyidae; genus Thryonomys; species Thryonomys swinderianus. Next base: position 40,435 of record PVIC010008249.1, on the reverse strand, counting down.
TCCCCCCAAAAGCAGCGGAACCTACTAGGACCTGGGGCCTAATTCAGTGGGGGTGCAGTACCCTGCCTGTCCTTTCTCTTTACTCCATGGCCAGTGATGTGACCACCTGCTCCAATGTGTTTCTGGCATTCTTGCCCACTGCCCACACTACAGGCCCAAGCAAAGTTCACTCAGTCGTGGCCTTTGACTTCTAAAACTGAGTTTGATAAATCTTCCCCCTTTTTGTTAATACTGAGCACAGAACCCAGAGCCTCATGTATGCTAGGCAAGTGGTTTACCACTCACTAAGCCACATTCCCAGCCTTTATTAAAAGGTTTTATTTTCAGTCAGGGTCTCGGTGAGTCACTAGATTGTCCGATCTGGCTTCCAATTTATAACCTTCCTGCCTTAGCCTCCTGAATAGATAGAATTATGGATGTGTGCCACAAGGCCCAGCTAAACTCCCTCCCTATACTGGGATTGAACCCAGGGCCTTGAACTGAGCTATATCTGCAATGCTTTTTATCTTTAATTTTGAACCAGAATCTCACTACATTGCTAAGTTGCCCAGGCTGAGCTCCAATTAGGGTCCTCTTGTTTCACCCTCGCAGCATGCTGGGGTCCCGGGTGTGTGGCTCCATGCCAGGTTAGCCATTCCTCTTCATGGTGACCTTCTACTCCCGAAGTGACTTGGAAGGGTGGCACCCACATTATCTCATGCTCTCTGGGGGTCTGGAGCCTTAGGAAGTACAGCTGGGTGTGGAGGTTCAAGATCTCTCCTCAGGCTGCCACGGACATGTCTGACACAAGCTGTGCTACAGGCAGCTCAAGGCTCCATGGGGAGAGTCTGCTTGTAAGTGTATCCTGGGGCCAAAGCCACGGACGTCACATCTCCAGGCCTCACTGGCTGCTGGCTACTGGCTGCTGGCTGCTGGCTGCAGGAGCCCACAGTTCCTTCACAGGGGCCTGGCTCGTGAGGTGGAGGAAAGGGAAGGGGGGGTGGAGAAAAGGCGAGAGGGAGAGAGAGAGAAATCTTTGTCTTCAGAAATGAGATTCTCAGGGATGGTTACACAGAGCTTCACAATCCCAGGGATAGTTGGACTCATTTCAGAAGTCACCTGCCATGGGGTCCAACTGAAACAGGGGACCATATGGGTCACAAATGTCAACAGCTGTGGGCCTGTCGCTAAGGCAGAGCTGTGGCTGGGACTGGGGGGAGGGTGACATGGAATCAGGGGTCTGGAGGGTCTGAATTCCAGCAAGATGTTGAGTCAAGTCAAGAAAGTTGCCAGGATCCTGGGATCCAATCTAGGCAGCATGGTTGAGTTAGGAGCAGGAAAACTCCAGACCAGGTAAGGAAACCCTCAGCCAGGAGGCCTCTGACACCCCAGCTCGCTTGTAGGACTGATCTAGGCCTGGTGGGGGGTGGTGAAAGTGAGGATCCTCCTTCAATAGGTCTTGGAACTGAGCCTGGAGCAGATCAGGAAGCGGCACCCCCAGGGTTCCAGCCAGGCCGGTGGGCTGTTGGCTAGGGGTGTGGTGTTGGGTGAGTATATTGACCTTAGGTCTGAATTTCCTATTCTCTAAAATAGGTTCAGAGGTACAGCGTCTCCTTTCTGGTGAGCACCTGATAGATATTTGCTATTGCTCTTATTCATTTTTGGTGTGTAGCCCAGGCTGGCCTCTTACCGTGGTCCTTCTGCATCAGTCCCCCAAGTGCTAGGACTGGAGGCATGAACCACCATGCCAACTTTTTATTACTCTTATTGTATAAAAGTAATATGTTTAGAAGGAAGATTGGCCAGATATTGTGGCACACACCTGTTGTCCCAACACTGATGAGGCTGAGGCAAGAGGATCGTCATGAGTTCGAGGCCTGCCTGGGATACACAGTGAACTCAAGGGCAGCCTGAATTACGTAGCAAGACTCTGTCTTTAAAAAAAAAAAAAAAAAAAAAAAAGAAAAGGAAGAGAGGGTGCATTCCTTACAATCAGAATAACAGTAACAAGAACACAGTCTTTTCAGATTGAGAAAGTACTGATGCAAGATCTAACTCAATTCACATTTATTAATAAAGAGTAACTGAGAGTGTGAACTATAATTGTGGAAGGGGAATTTTGTGTCAATTCTCAATCTCATTTCCCTGAGATAGGAAGCTTACAAAACTACTTCATGCCATCCTTTCAACCCATCTATAAGGTAGGAGTTGCCACTTCTCTTGTGCAGGCAAAGCAGCAGAGGCTCTGAGAAGCTGAGTGGGTGGCCAAGGCCATGAAGTTAGCAAGAGGGACAACTGGAAACCGAAGACAAGCCAGCTGTGTTCTGAAGCCTGAGGCATCTTCAAGACCATTGATTCCGAATGTGGTTGAACCTGGGCACGATGGCGCATGCCTGTAATCCCCGCACTCTGGGGGCCTGAGTCTGAGCTCACGAGTGTGAGCTCCCCACTGCAAGGGAGTGAGCTAGGGGGACTCTGTTTCAAAAATTTAAAAAGGAGATTTCCAGTGATTGAAGCAGTGTGAAGGCCCTGAGTTCAATCTGCAGTGTTGAAAAGAACTCGAACAATTGTTTGGACTAAATTTGTTTGACACTAAGCAGAGCCCACCTGGCTTACTCAAGATACAGGGAGGGTCTAGGTGGTGGTACAGGTGACAGAAGGGCACTGATGAATCAGCAAGGCAAAGGGCATGTTTTCATCTCATGACCTTTCAGGGAAGGAGAAGGATTCTTTGTTAGGGATTCAGAGTTAGAATCCAACAAAGGAGGAAACCAAGACAATACTGTGTTCCCCTTTATTTAGGCACCAGTTCTTTATATTACAGCTCCCCAGGGACGCAATCATGTGTTCTTCAATCCATTCTTGACCCTGATCAAACCTAACTTTCCACCCTTCAAGTTCCCCAGGCTTCTGAGCGTCTAAGGAAGTTTACATTATGGATGGATGATTCTGTCTTTTAGAGAGCAAAGCTCCACCAACGAACCCTCTATGGATGAATACATACTAGAGTTCATTGTCAATCATGACAACAACCAGGTTCTTACTTGCAGAAAAGTTTAAGAAGAATGGGCCAGGGATGTAGCTCAATGGTGCTGCACACCTGCCTGGCAAGTGCACGGTCCTCAGTTCGATCCTCAGTACCACCAAAAATAAAAACACAAAGAGATTCATTGCTAAGAGAACCACGTTTAGATGCCACACTCCAGGAACAACACAGAAAGCTAAGCACACTGCGGCTTTCTCTGGTTTTAAATTCTGTGTCAGACGTCTGGGGCTTTCTTCATGATGATGTTGGAGTGAGGAAGATCACAGGTGGGTAAGGATGAAAAGGGAAAGACCACAAATTAATAAATGTGGGGAGCTACAACAAGCTTCCATTTTCAAATCTATCATGTTGAAGCAGATTTAAAGAGATATAGTTTATGTCCCATAAGATCCATTCATTTAAAGTGTTCAATTCAGTGATTTATTTATTCGTTTATATATTTTTTACTTTTTTGAGACAGGGTCTCACAATGTAGTTCCGGTTCATAGCAATTCTCTGGCCTCAGTCTCTGGAGTGCTGAGATCACAGGCATTCACCCTACCATGCCTGACTGATCAATGATTTTTAGTTCATTTACAGAGTTGATAATCATTGCCCCAATTCAAATTCAGGACATTTTCATCTCTCTCTAAAGAAACTCTATCCTCATCAGCAGCCCCTCCTCACTCCTGACTAGGAGTTAACTTATTTTCCATTCCCATGGAGGTGTCCATGCTGGACGTCTAGCGTAAATGGCACACTCAGTAGACAATCTTTCACAGCTGGCTTCTCTCCCCTCACATGTTTTCCAGGTTCATCCATATCACAGTGTGCATCAGGATGTCATTTTTGAAACTTATCGAGTAAGGTTTCATTTGTAGGTATATCACACTGGGTGATGTGTGTGGGTTGTTTCTACTTTTCTGCCCCCTACAAATAATGCTTCTATGAATTTTCATGTAGGAAAAAAATTTTTTTCAGCTCGATGGGTTAGACTCAAAGCCTGATGGATGGTAAGCAAGCATTTGACCATGGAGTCACATTTCTAGGCTTCAGACAAAAATGTTGTGGGTAGATACAGTTTTACTTTCTCTTGGGTATTCCTAGGAGTGGAACTGGTAGGTTCCTTGGTGACTGCCAGAGTGTTTTCCAAAGCAGCTGCACTATTTTAATTCCTACCAGTAATGTATGAGGACTCCAACTTCTTCTCCATCTCCTCAACCCCCACTTTCATCCTTTAAAAAAAATTTTTATCATCCTTTAAAAATTTTTAATTTTATCCAGGTGAAAATATGTAGCATCACATGTACCCCTGCAACTACTTTGAACTATTTTTAAGCAAACAGTTCAGTGGCATTAAGTATATGTGCAATATTGTGTAACTATCACCCCCATCTATTTCCAGAATTTTTTTTTACTATCTAAACAGAAACTCTACACCCTTAAAATAACACCTCCTCATTTCCTGCTCTCTCTCTCCACTCTGTCCCTATAAATTTGCCTATTATAAGTACTTCTTATAAGTGGAATCATACAGTGTTTGCACCTTTGTGTCTGGCTTGTTTCACTTAGAAATGCTTTCAGGGTTCACTCACCTTGTAGCGTGAGTAGTATTTGTTTTTGTGGCTGGGTAAAATTTTGTTAGGCCTTCATCATATTTATCCCATCTTCTGCTACTGGACACTTGGGGTGTCTTTGCCTTTTAGCAATTGTGGTTAATGCTGCTACGACCACTGGTGGCAAAGTACCAGAGTCCCTGCTTTCAGTTCTTGTGGATTCACACCCAAGAGTGGAACTGCTGGATCACATGGTAATTCTATGTTTAACTTTTGAAGAACCGCCAAACTGTTTCCCACAGCAGCTGCACCATTTTGAATTCACCCCCCAGTAAAGCACAAGGGTTCCAATTTCTTTGTATTTTTGCCAATACTTGTTATTTTTGGTCCTAGCCATCCTAGAGGGTGTGCGTGGTATTGTATTGTGGTCTTAATTTGCATTTCCCTGATGGCTAATCATACTGAGCATCTCTTCTTGTATTTATTGTTGACCATTCTTATATCTTCTTGGGGAAAATTCTACTCACATCCTTTGGACATTTTAAATTTGTTCCAAATTGGAATCAATTGGAGCCCAGGGCTCAAACTTGAGATCCTCCCTCAGTCATGTGCTATCATGTAGAGCTAGCCCCAAAATCAGTTTTTTGTTTTTTGGTTCTTTTGTTTTGAGACAGCGTTTTGCTTTGTAGTTCAGACTGGCCCTGAGCTCACCATGTAGCCTACACAAGCCTCAAAATGAACTATCCTCCTCCTCTGCCTCCTGAGTGCTGGGATTACAGGTGTGAACCACCATGCCCAGCATTGTGGTATGTTGTAGGGATTGCTGGTGGGCATGAATCACCACACCTGGTATTGTTATATGTGGTTGCCAGGGATCGAACCAGGAACCTTGTGCTTGCTAGGCAGGTGCTGGAACCACTGAGCTAAATCTCCGGCCCCACAATTAGGTTTAAAAAAATCCTTTTAACTGAATTAAATATAAGTATTTATCAGTTATGTTATTTAGAAATATTTTCTCCATCCTGTGGGTTGTCTTTTCTCTTTCTTCTTAGTGTTGTTTGAGGGACAAAGATTTTTAATTTTGACAAAGACCAACTAATTTTCCTCGTGTCATTTATGCTTTTGATGTCTTATCTAAGAAATTCTTTTTCAAACCAATGTAGTAGGCAGGTGTGGTGGTATGCATCTATAATCCCAGTGACTCCAGGCTACAGCAGGGGGATTACTTGTTTGAGCCTAGTTTAGGCAGCTTAGCAAAACTCTGTCTCAAAATTAAAAAAAAATAAAAATGAATAGAGATGTAGCCTGTGGTACAGCATCCTGTGTAATTCAATCCTCAGTACTACAAGAAACGAACAAACAAACCCAACATCATGACAATTTACACTTCTGTTTTCTTATAAGAGTTTTTACACTGTTAGCTTGTGCATGTGGTATTGGGAGTTGAATCTAGCACTTTCACACTGAGCCGTTTCTGCAGCCCTTCCTTTATTTTATTCTTTTGAGACACTGCCTCACTCAGCTACTAAATTGCCCAGGCTACATTTGCATTTACAATCCTCCTATCTCTGCCTATTGAAGGTCTAGGGTTACAGGACTGTGCCAACATGCCAGGCCCAAATAATTCTTCTGTGTGTAGCACACAGTTTGTTTAGGTATATGTTGAGACTCTTCATAATAAAAACTATTTAAGAAAAATGATGACAGAAGAAATCGTATACCAGGTAGGATTTGCATTTAGCTGCTAATGAAAACTACTCCAAATAGTAGTGGCTTGAGCAAGATATTATTTGTTTTGCTTATTTATCTCAGGTAAAAGAGTTTCAAGGTAGATAAGGCTGATACAGTGAGTCTATAACCACCACTGGACCAGGGTCATACTCTCTGAGTGTTTTAAGGTACCCATAATGTAGCTGCCGGAGCACCAGCGAACACCTCTTCATGCTGAGCAGGAAGAAAACACTAAAGAGAGCGCTGGTGCTGCTGGGATACAGCCCGCAGTTCCAGCCTCCTGCTGGCCGTCCTCCATACTGCAGTGGGCGCCCAGTCTCTGTGCAGCTGATGCCCCGGGCTGAAACAGAGGATGGCGCTGACGAGCTGAGCCAGCAGCAGTCTGTGCAGTAGACTGCCTAGAAATCACCGTCCATCCAGAAATCACCATCCGTCTTCCGTGTGCCTCCATCTTGCGGAAGCTGTGGAGCACACACACATCTCTCGGAACCACGGTCCAACCTGGCTTCCGACACCTCTCTCGGGGCTCCGAGACGGTGTGGACCCCCTTGGTGTCTGCTGGGACACGGGGCAGAGTGCCGGCGAGCAGCCCTGCGCTGCGGATGGGAAGGCTCTACCTGGTCTTTGTTCTGATCTGATGGGCTTGGACAGTGTACGAAGATAATCAGCGGAGTCGGCTGCTCTGACGCGATGCTCGGGCGGCCACAGTCCCTGAGGTCTGCCCATCTTGGGCGAAGGAGGCCACGGCAGCCACCAGCCTCCCCAGCACAGCGGGCCGGCGGTGCATGGCCGTTCGCTCCCTTCCACGAATGCCTGCAAAGAGTGGTTCCTCTCCAGCAGTGTCTAGGGAGACTCCGAGGGGAGCCAGTGACACAGCTGTGGGTCCTCACCCAGGCTCGTCACATGGCAGCGCCCGCTTGGAAGGGCATCACTTTGGCACCTTTGTTATCCCTGCTTCGACTCCCGACACCTTGGGATTGTAGCTTCCGAAGCACAAGTTGATATTCATTTTCTACTTTGGGCTTCAGTTTCAGGTGCTGAAATCGGGAGAGGAAGGCATTGGATGGATGCACAGGACAAGCCCTGCAGTGACTTCCTGTCTTTGCCCACCCAGTCCAGCAGCGGGCCACCAAGCGCCAGCTATCCAGGGTCCTCGGCTGCCCTGTCCTCCCTGGGGTGGAGGGACGATGACTGTCCTGGGGACCCAGGTAGTTGGAACTTCCTCTCTAGACCAGGCAGGCCGTTTTACTGACCAGCGAGCTAACGGCAAGTGGGGAGTTCAGCCACACCCCCAAGTGCGCAGCCTCCCAGCTCCCAGCCAAGACCTATTTGCCCCGGAGGTGCGTCTCTCCCCTAACAGAGTCTTCTGTAAACACTGGCCTCAGAGACAGGAGTCAGATCTGATTTCTAGGGCTCAAGGGAAGTGTCCTAGTCACTGTCCTCATGCTGAGACAAAATGCTCACACTCACAACTTAAGGGGAGGGGAGATTTTGGCTTCCATTTTAGAGATTTCAGTCCTTGCGTAGTTGGTGGCACGATGTAGAGATCTGGGAGAAGAAGGCCGCTCGCCTCACTGCAGGACACAGGCAGCCAGCTGGAGGCCCGGGAAGGAGAAATCCCCTTCCTGGTCATGTATCTTCGCCCAAGAACAGACTTTCTAATGGGGTGCTTGAGCCGGACCTGAAGGACCCATGAGACGAGCCACCCTCCCCCTTCCTGGACACATAACGTTGGCTGCGCAGGACACTGAGAAGTCAGAGGACCCAAGGGCACCCTGCCTGCCTCCACTTTGGAATAGAAAGATCACCAGACTCAATTTCTGAACGTGCTCAAGACCGTGAGGGAGGGAGCTGGATGTCCACAAGCTCAAGCTTAGACTCAGCCTCTGCAAAAGCCCCGGAGCCAGACCACCAGGCTCACCCATCCCCGTGCTGACCCTGTCCTCATGGCTAGTGGCCCCAGTATGCCTGGGATGCATGGCTAGATGCTCTTTACGGAAATGCAGTAGACATGATTTTTTAAAGAGGTGAGGGGGACTCAGGTGTAACCAGATCAGCAGCTCAGGGGTTGAGGCCTAGGGTGCTGAAGGCTCTCTCATTCCCAGAGAGGCAGCAGGTCCCGTCCATGCAGCATGGCCCCTTGGGTTCAGTGGGCCAGGCCTGGTCTATACCTTGTGTCCCTCTTGGGTCAGACTCACTGCAGTCAGAGTAGCAGGGTGGACTGCTTGCTGTGGGGACACAGGAGGAGAGGGCTGCTGAGGGATGGACACGCAGAGGAGCCAGGGAGGACGGTGGGACCAGACCGGCTTCTGTCCTCACGCAGGTGACAGTCTAGTGGAGAAAGAATGTCATGAGAATTGTGGTTAGGGGGAACATTACAAAATGAATTCTTCCTAGGAATGACTTGTAAGTCACAGAAGAATGGATGGATTTTATTAATTTTCTATGTTTTGTGATATCTATCATACAGGCAAACATATTTTATATACAGGCAGTTTCAAGTATAATACATGTTTGCTTTTTAGGTCAGCTGAGAAAAAGAATTTAGTAATACATTTGAAGGCTTTGGATATTTTTCTGTAGAGGTAACCACTATCCTGAAGTTTGGTAAATCTAGATTTTGCTGGACTTTTTTTTTTTAAACAGAGCCTCACTTTGTAGTTCAGGCTGACCCTGAGCTCACTATGTAGCCCAAGCAAACCTCGAACTCAGCAATCCTCCTGCCTCTGCCTCCTGAGAGTTTGGCTTTGAGCCACCACACTCTGCACTGGTTACCAGGGATTGAACCAGGGACCATGCACTTGCTAGGCAGGCGCTGGAACCACTGAGCTAAATCTCTGGCCCCTTGCTGTTTACTAACTTTATCAAATGTCTCTTTTCTAAATAATACGATGATTAATTTTGTATAGTTTTTACTTTATTTTGCTTGGGGGTCATTAAATTCATGAAGGTTTATACTTTTAAAGATGTTTTGTTTTGTTTTTAAGAAAGAAGGGGAATCAATCCATTGAACAAATTTCTCCCAAAGCCTGTTTAAAGATCTGGCCTCACAGCTTACTGGCTATTCCTGTGCTAAGGAAGCTGGGTACACAGATATGAACAGGAGAGGACTCTGAGCCTATGTCCAACCCTGTGCATGGTATCTGGTGGCCGACGCAGCACACTGCTGTGGGCAGTGACACTTGTCTTGTATCCATTCTTTACTGCCATTGGAATTGTAGGCCCGTGAGTCCAATAATGCTAGAGCTTCCACATTTCAGAGGTGTGATTCCTATAGTTTGTAGGAACCCTCTAGATTTTCCAGTGTTGGCAACCAATTAAAAAAAAAAATTCTCCAAGCAAACACTTTTCCGTGGCCCGTGCTCACCTCCACTTCCAGCAAACACGAGAGACTTTAAGGCACAGGAGGAACGTTCCTCCGTGTGGCTCGGGGCCACGGGGAAGTCACGAGGGTGCGGATTTGGCTGGCGGAAGAACTCCAACCGCAGAGCTGTCAAAAACAGAAGGAGCCGCCGGGGAGGTAGGAAGCTCCCTCCCAGTCGCCGAAGGTGTCTGAGCAGATGCTGGAGAAACGCTTGGCACCGATTTCTAAAATCTCCCAAGCCCGGGAGTCTCTCAGGCTGTAAGAAAAGTCCCGGGATGACTTTGGGTGGTGTGATGCCCGCTGACAGGAGCACCAGGTCCGAGCTGGGACTCCGTGGGCCGCTCTGCAGCGGAGCTCAGGGCCTGGTGGTGCCTGTCCCGGCCTCCGCCCTTGCCGTTGGGATGACCGCCTCGAAGTGAGGCCCTGAAGGCAGTGAAGATTTACTTCCTAAAGTGTTTACAAGGGCCATTTGATTTATTTTCACTCATTGCCTGAGAGTACACAGCAGATATGTGGTTTTCGGATGGAGGCTGATTCATGGCATGAAATTTGACTCACTAATTTATTAATAGCTTCAGGGCTGGCTTCTTGGGTGTTCAATCTGAGCAAGAATAGAGGGCCCTGTGCTGAGAAAGACCCCACGCTTGGTTTAATGCTCCACTGTCAAGATTCCAAAATATTTATTTTGAACAAAGGGTTTTTCATTTTCATTTTGCCCTGAGCCTTGAAAATTATGTAGCTAGTTCTTCACATTTTTACTCAGAATGGACTCAATGTCTAATAAATGCCAAGCATTGAGGATGCAGTACTACACCCAAGGCGATCACAGTCTTAGCTGAGGAACAGGAGGTGGGGGAAGCTGGGGAGATAAGCTAGAAAAGGCTCTTTAGAAGAAGTGAGGCCTGAGCTTCAGTTTTTTGTCAAATTCATTCTTCCCCTATTTCCTTATAAGAGAACTGTCAGCAGGCACAGGGATCCCCTGAGAGGGACTACTTTTCCCATCATTCCTGGCATAGTTTTGATCATGTGACTGACGTCTCACCAATGGAATTAGTGGAAATGGTGTGGCCCACTTCGGGATCTGTATAAGTGTGTTTTAGTCAGGTTGAGGTGCTCTGACAAGCACTGCAGATTAGGTGGCTTCAATCACAGATACTTATTTCCCACAGTTCTGGAGGATGGAAGTCCATGATCAAGGTGCCAATAGACTCTCCTCTTGGTGAGGACTCTCCTCCTGATTTGCAGATGGCTGTCTTTTCTCTGTGTGCTTAGATTGTGGGGAGGCACAAAGGAGGTGGGCAGGAGCAAGCTCTCTCTCTTCTCTTCTTAGAAAGGCACTCATCCTACTGTGAAAACTCCATCCTTATGGCTCATCTACACAGAATTACTTCCTAATTCTGTCTCCAACTACTACACACTGAGATGTAAGGCTCCAGTACACGAATTTCAGAAGGGCACAAATACTCAGTATGCAACATGTCAGGAGAAGGAGGATGAGGCCATATCACAGATCACTTTGTGAGTTAGGAGTTCAGATGCCACAGATTAGGCTGTGAGGACCCAATCAGGGGAACTACATGTCCAAAACAGCTTTTCGGTTTGAGAGCTTGACCTAAAATTTTTTAAGTTAAATCAATTTAAAATTAATGAAATAGCTTAAATTAATTCTTAAATTAAAAATTTAAATTTAGTGTTAAATTTAAATGTTAAAACATTTAAATTAATGCAATATTGCAGAAGACTAATTAATAATACAAACACTCATAGAGCCTCACCTAGTTTAAAAAAGTACATCACAGATGAAGTCCTCATTGTTCTCTCCCTGATCTTATCTCCAGCTTATTTTTCTTTGTGTTTTTCAAGGGCATTGGCAAAGGGCAGGAACAAAAACAGGAAAAACACCTCTGAACACATAATGTGTCCTCAGGTACTCAGGTACTGCAGGACAGGTGCACTGGAGAAGCAGTCCCAGCCAAGGGAAGAGGTATGCTTTCCCAGAATGCATTTCTATACTTGTTCCGGGGACCAGGTTTTTGTTTTGTTTTGAGACAGGGTCTTGCTTTGTAGTTCAGGCTGGCCTTAAACTCACCATGTATCCCAGGTTGCCCCCCCCCCACACCAACTCATGGGAATCCTCCTGTCAGCCTCCTGAGTGCTGGGACTACGTGCAAGTACCACCTCGCCCAGCAAATGCATATTTTTGAGTACAGGTCCAAGTTATGATGGGATATGTGCCTGAGTCTCCAGCTATGACCTCTTCCTACTTGTGTACGTGTAGCCAAATGGCAATCAAAGAATCTGAAATATGGGCATGCTGTAATTCTAGCACTCAGTATGCTGAGGCAGAAAGATTGCAAGCTCTAGCCCAGCCTGGATCTTTTAGCAATTTACTAAGAACTTGTCTAAATATAAAAAATTGGGGCCAGGAATTTAGCTCAGTGACAGTGTGCCTGCTTGGCAAGCACAAGGTCTTGAGTTCAATACCTGGTACCAAAAATAAATAAATAAAAATAAAAAGGCTAAAAATGTAGCAAAAATCCTGTATTTAATTCCCAGTTCTACCAAAAAAAAAATCTGAAATATGTCTCTCAAAGTTTTAAGGCGCTAAGAAGAACATGGAGGGATTTAAGGATATAGTTGGGTATCTGTAGCTGGGGCTGATGAGGGTGGTGAAGAGGGTTTCGTTTTCTGGGCCAGCACCCAAGATAGATAGAGTGGCACAAAGACATGGGGAAATGCGTCAGGCAGATGTCTCAACCTCAAAGGGCATTAAGCAGAATTTCATGGGCTACATAGTGAACAGCTGCTGTTTTCGTTTGCTTAGCATTCATTTGCCATCCATCAACTGTATCTTTTTTATTTCTCTCTCTCTCTCTCTCTGTCTTCAGGGCATGGGGGTTGAATCCAGGGCCTTGACATTCAAGTTACATCCCAGCCCTTTTTATTTTGAGACAGGTTCTCACTGAATTGCTAAATTGCCTAGGCTGGACTCAAATTTTCAGCCTTCAAAACTGCTGGGTGGGTCCTCCCAGACTCAGAAAGAGCCTATCAAAATCTTAATGATTAATGGGCCAGAGGTTGAGCTCAGTGGTTCCAGCATCTGCCTAGCAAGCGCAAGTTTCCTGGTTTGATCCCTGGTAGCCACATACAACAATACCAGGCATGGTAGCTGGCAATCAGTACCACATACCATAAATGATGGGGTTGGTGGCTCAAGCCTATAATCTCAGCACTCAGAAGGCAGAGGCAGGAGGATTGCTGAGTTTGAGGCTTGCCTGAGCTACACAATGAGCTCAGGGTCAGCCTGAACTACAAAATGAGACCCTGTCTCAAAAAAAAAAAAAAAAACCCTTAATAATTACTTCACATGGGGCATGGAATTAAATCTGAACCAGCATGAGCTGTCTTTGGGAGATGGTTCAAATAATTCGGAATGATGCATGTTTTCCCTTTCTGTTAGGGTTGTTCAGATGATAGACCATAAGCTTGGAGTTACTGGGGAGAGATTTTTAATGAGACTGAGAATAAAATCATCAAGCAGAAAGTGAGCCTAATGACAGAGAAGAAAAGCTGCCTGCCGACTTCAGAGCACTTGGACACTATATATACAGGTTTAGTATAGTCACAACTAATCTCAGTTTAATTACTGTCAGTCATGCACAGTGATAGCTGAGGACGAAACACAGAATATACTCTGTGAACTTGAAAGCTCCAAGATGGTCAAGACCGTGCCCTGTTATTCCTAAGTAAACCTGGACCAGGCCTTTGTGTATGGCCTTGTGTGGGTGTTTGCCAGTGTAAAGAACATGGGGAAATGGATAAGGCAAGATGTTCATGTGGCTGAAGGAAGAAAACTGATTTTGTAGGCATCACTGCTGCCTGGGAGGGAGTCATACCAGGAAAGTGACAGTGGAAGGCTGTATTTTACTTAAGAGATAAAGGGAAAATTGCATAGCACTATCTGCAGAGAAGGTGGCAGGTGGCGTGTTTGTTCGTACGGAGAGCTTTGGGGTCAGGAAAAGGAGTATGACCATAGAACCAACACCTCATCCTTTGGGGCTGGGGAAACATAGAGACAGTGATTGCTCAGGGCCTATCCCGAAAGCCACGAAACAGTGTCACGGGAAATTCCAACAGTGTAGACAGAAGCTGAAATTCTCATTTTACTGAGGTTTAGAGCACCAGCTAAATTTCAAATCTATTTTTCTTGCCGTTTACAGAAAGAGAGGTAGCCAGGGAGGAAGCTCCCTCCCTTTCCCCATCCTTCTTTCCTTCCTCTCTCATTTCCCCCCTTGAATACAAAAGGAGGATGTCCTTCTGGTGGGAGATGGGATAATATAGTAGTATAAGAGCAAGTACTTATAAATCTGTTCCCCAAAGATGTGACTGGATTCACTGGGCATGCCAGATGCCGGTTAAGTACTTCATACATACCCATCTTTGATCTCCACACAAAGGTAAGTAGTAAAATATGACCCTGAGTTTGTAAATTGGAAAACTGAGAACTTTTTAGGAAAGCTAAAAAATTTCCAGGGTTTTTACAGCCAACTTGATGTCAGAGCCAGGACTTAAACTGAGCCATCTGGCCTGCTGACCACTGTAGCACATTCCAGTCTTCCCCTCCATGTACACAAGTTCATCATTATACAAATACAGACCTTCCCCAGATGCATCCAAATGCATGCTTTACTAATCTACTATTTTGTGAATTTCTTCTTACCACCAGGCCCCACTTCTTATATTTGTCATTTAGTAGCTTGCTTTTCCTACTTAATTTAGTGATATGAGGATGTTCCCATTTGTTAGAAATTCTTGCTTATTTACTTATTGAATAACTATTTGTTGTCCAGGCTGGATTTGAGCTTGTAATATTCCTGCCTCAGTCTACCAGGTACCTGGGATGATAGGTACATACTGCAGTGCCTGATTTAAACTATTACTTTTAAAAATTAAAACAAGCATAATTTTGTTTAAATCACCTTCCCATTACTGCAACAAAATACCTGAGCTAAATTATAGGAGGTAAGGTTTATTTTGGCTCACAGTTTCAGAGGCTTCAGCCCATGGAAACTTGACCCTGTCACTTTGGGCCTGTGATGGTACAATATATCCTTGCAAAAATGTGGGTCAGGGCTGGAGATTTAGCTCAGTGGTTCCAGCGCCTGCCTCGCAAGTGCAAGGTCCTGAGTTCGATCCATGGTAACCACATACAATGCTGGGCGTGGTGACTCACACCCACCAGCAATCAATACCACATACCACAGGGCATGGTGGCTCACGCCTGTAATCCCAGCACTCGGGAGGCAGAGGCAGGAGGATTGCTGAGTTCGAGGCTTGCCTGGGCTACATAGTGAGCTCAGGGCCAGCCTAACTACAAAGTGAGACCCTGTCTCAAAAAAAAAAAAAAAAAAAGGGTGTGTCAGAGTAAGACTGTTGACTTTGTGGTAGCCAGGAAGGAGAGAAGAGAGACAGACAGAGAGAGAGCGCGAGAGAGAGGGAGGTTAAGGTCACTCCAATGATTTCATTTCTTACTACCAAGCCTTCCTCCTAAAGTTTCCACAACCTCCTGCTCATGCCACAGACTGACCGTTGACACACCAGCCTTTGGGGAAACTCCACATCTAAACTATAACCTACACATGTGTATCATCAGAATGACTAATCTGAGGGTCTCCCATGAGCCATCACTGTGATGGAGTCTTGACTGTCAACTTGATCAGCTTGAGAGACATCTGAGAGATCAGTGAAGCAGGTGGCGGGGTGTATCTGGCCAGGCTGCTGGGCATGACCTTGGGCACTGGGTCAGGTCCCTGGCCTCCTCCTCTCAGTTCCTATTTTCTTGTTCTGCTTTTTGGCTGTTATGAGGTTAGCAGCCTTCCTCCACTGTGCCCTTCTGCCACGATGGTTCCCTCAGAGCCAGCTGACCATGGACTTAAACCTCTGGTTTGTGAGTTAAAATAAGCCTTTTCTCCTTTAAATTATGTGTCAGATATTTTGTTACCTAAGAAAAAGTTGACCAGTGCAATTGTACAACTTCTATAATTATCAATCAGTCTTATTTTTCTCTTCCCAGTCCCCACTCCATAACCCAGAGTTTATTGCCGGCACTTTATCATTTTGTCTATAAATATTTCAGGACACAGGTTTAATAATTCCTTAATGTTACTAAATATCCAGCCTGTACTCAAAATTTCCAAATGTAAAAAGTTTCCGGTTGTAAATTTTATGCAAAATTTGGTTCCTGGAATATGGGTTTGGTGATGCACGCCTATAATCCCACCACTCTAGGAGGCTGAGGCAAGAGAATCATGAGTGTGAAGCTAGCCTGGGAAACTTAGTGGCTGAATGAGACTGCGTCTCAAAATAAAAATTAAAAAAGGATGGGGTACAGCTCAGTACAAAGGCTCTGAGTTTAGTGCACAGTGTGTCAATAAATAAATAAGTAAATAAATAGATAAATTTATTTTTGGTCTGGGATAATTAGGAGGTGATACAAAAATGCCAGGAACCTTGAGCCATGGTGACTGTGACATCCTCAGATTTGCAACAGCAAATAAACAAAAAAAGATGCATTCCAAAGACAGGAAACCAGACTTCCTAAAGTTCGGTAGAAAGAAAGAGATACAGTTCTACCCAGAATCCTGCAGTATCCACTGTTGGTAACATTTCTCCTGTGCAACTATTTACATTTAATTACGATTTAATATAATTTGAAATCCAGTCCCCCTAGCATAGGCTAGTTGTTATTTTTATGGGCTGCACAGATTTGAGAGATTCCTACTGTCGGAGAAATTTCCAGAATGCAGCCGATCTAAAGTCTAAGAAGTAGTTGTATGTGCAAAGGGTAGACAATTCCTCAACAGTTAATATTTGTGTTTACATTTCAGTCAGGTCCTGAAGAGTGGGATTCTGATCCTCAAATCATGCAAGAGGAGGGAAAGAACACGGATCAAGTCTTATCACCTGTTTATTTAACTGCTTTAATCGAACAGTCCTATGGTAGCTTTGCACTGACAAGAATTTTTATAAAAAAACTCACTTCCTTTTTGCTAAAATAATCCTTTTTGTTTTCGCTGGTGGAAAAACAAGTTAGTCCAACCTTATAAATATGAACTCTATCCACTCACTTCCACTGTCCAGTTTAAAATAGCTTTAAAGTAAACATTTTGTGAGATTCAGATATTTTTATCCTCCATCACTATGTGCTTTGCGTCCCTGCTTCAAACTTGGGTAGTCTGAGCACAGTGCTGCTCTCAGATGTCCTTTCCCTTTGTCCTTGTAGCCCCTGGTACCTGCTGCCAGAGTCAACTGGAGAAGGAAAATCTGTTTCCTCTACCAGACCGGGTGTGTGTGATTTCTTGATCAGTGTTGTGTCATTGGATCCTGTGCACGTGCTTGGTCCATATAGCTGATGTCCTGGTGTTGTGCTGTGATGTCAGGCTTGGAATAGGTGATTGCCAGGGAGTGTGTCTCTGTCCAGGGTCCTAGGCCTCTCAAGCCTGATAGAGGCTCAACTATTCCAGCCCGGCCAGAGATCTCCTCCTCTTTTTTCTCTCAAGTAGCCTTGCTCTCCAGGGCCAGTCCACCCTTGTTAAGGAGAGCGGAATTCCTCCTGTGATATTGAGAGAATGGGCAGTGATACCCTCTCAGCCCCTTCGGGCTATAACTCCTAACTCTGAGTGTTGGTCGAGTTCTCATAGTGCATGAAATGGCACAACTGAAGGTATAGTTCATGAGAAACTCTGCTGCCTTTCAAAGATGACTCTTTATTCCTTTTTGACCTCTTCCCGCTCTATTTTTCTGGCACTAAACCTGGTTTACATGAATATATGAGCTATTTTTGACAGATAAATTATCTCTAAATGTAATGGCATAAAACAACACATGTTTGGGCCAGAGGATTAGCTCAGTGGTTCCGGCACCTGCCTTGCAAGCGCAAGGTCCTGAGATCGATCCCCAGAAACCACATACAGTGCTGGCCGTGGTGACACAGTGCACTTTTTTTTTTTTCTTTTTTTTTGCGACAGGGTCTCGCTTTGTAGTTCAGGCTGGCTCTGAGCTCACTTTGTAGTCCAGGCAAGCCTCGAACTCAGCAATCCTCCTGTTTCTGCCTCCCGAGTGCTGGGATTACAGGCATGAGCTACACACCTGGTTGGGGTATCTGGTTTTTAAAAGCAAGTGATTCTAACCCGAAGTTTGGAACAGGCTTAGAGGTTCTGCCTCAGGGTCACAGGGCATGTGCACCTGCAGCTGTAGTGAATATTGCCAAATTCTTTCCTATGAGGAATGTGGCACATTCCAGTTGTTCTGAATTGTCACTAATATATAGCATTTTCTAACTCCATATTTTTGGGACGCATCAATTCTGCCCTCTGTGAGAGGCTTATGAATTTTAATCTGACTTTGTTTTTAGTTTCCTCAAGCTCATTCCTTAACACTCTTTTAAAGCTATTTTTATTTATCTCAGGCTGTTGCCTTTTGTCTGCATCTGTTTTCATCTAATGACCTCATGTTTCAAAAGGCCATGTCTTGTGCCCTATGGAGGGCACAGAAAAGTTTCCTGACATCTCCCTCTCCATCTGGCAGTGGATGGTTGTTCAATGGTTCCCTCTTCCTCTAGGCTCTAATCATGCTTTTGTTTTCTGCGTCTCTACTTTTATGGGCCTTCTGCTGATTTTGTTCTATCCATTCACTATCAACAAAATCTGATTTAATATTTGTCAACAGGTAGAAGGCAGATTGCCAGGGATCCTGTGATGGGGGTTTGGTCCCAGTTCTGCTTGGTATACAGCTGAAGTGAATCCTGGTCCACTTCTTTGACATGCTCAAGCCCTAGTCCACTTTGCTGATTAAAATAGGCTCTCACCTGAGATGCTATCTTTCTCTTGTTCCCACCACTTAAGATTACTGGCTTTGGGGAAGGGTCAGATTTGATAGATTCAACAGCAGGTCTGTTTGCATTAATAGTGGGACAAAGGAAAATTAAATCATCTGTGGCCTTTTCTGAAAGATGGAAATGATAATAAGGTTTCAGTATTTATTGCATATCAAGGGTTTGGG
Organism: Thryonomys swinderianus; assembly: GCA_004025085.1. Lineage (NCBI taxonomy): Eukaryota > Metazoa > Chordata > Mammalia > Rodentia > Thryonomyidae > Thryonomys > Thryonomys swinderianus. The sequence continues at coordinate 21,720 of PVIC010008249.1, read as the reverse complement.
ATAATGTCTGGCAGATGGTAAACACTTAATGTCTGCCATCATTATTATTTATTATTGATACACCAGTAGATTGTGTGCTTGTGTGAATAATATTGCCATGTAGTATTATTACTATTCACCCCATTGCAGTGTGAATTACAGAGAAGGAAAGGACTTTATTTTGCTTATTTTTTTATCCTGAGCAACTAAAATAGGACACGACACAAGAAATATGTATTGAATAAGGGATTTTTTTTTTGAGAATTGAGAGAGGCACTAGGAGGAATCACTAATCGATGCAGAACATGCCATTTTGAGTCAGTCCGTGACAGTGTTGTTTACACTAGTGAACAATTTGAGGCGACCTGCACATTAAGCATCAGAGTCTATTCAGTAAATTACAGTACAATGCATGCTGCAAGCTGTGTCCCAACTGCAAAGGATACTGTAGAATGCTATCTAACAGAGGAAAATATTTAATTGCACTGTTGGAATAGATTAAAAAAAGGGGAGACATAAGACAGTATATATAGTACAGTCCTCAAAGTGTGTGTAGAAACTGAAAGTCATGTAACAATACCCATTGTGGTTGCCTCTGGTAATGGTATTAAAAATTAGTTTAAATTTGCTTCTTTGAGTCTCTCTGTATTTTCTAAATATATTTATGATGTATTCTTGAGATATGAAAAAATATATATATATATACTGTAATGAGTATGTGCTAAAGATGAATTAAGTGGCATAAATCACAGTGAGGTGAAACAACAGTGAAAATCCGAAAGAGAAATATAGGAAGATGAAGTTAGTAATTTGGGCTTCAAAGGAAGTCTCCAAAGACAACAGAATGGGTCCTGGATCAACCAGCTTTCTTAGCTGTGAGCAGCGGAGACGAATCTCACTTACTAAGCAGCAGCAAACATGTCTGAGGATGCTGGGTAGCTCAGGCATTGCCAGGAGGGCGAGGGCTGATGGTAACAGCAGCTCAGCCAGGAGTGAGGCCCAGATCTTGCCACAAAACCAGCTCGTCTTCCTCGCAGACACTGGGTGCAAGAGCATCTCTGCAGTCCTGGGACTCTGGCCTCAATGCCACTGTGGTCACCACCAAGAAGTTCTTCTACTCAAGGTGCCCTTGTCTCTCCAGAAGTTTCAGCATCAGCTGGAAATATATGTACACATGCAAACTATCACAGCCGAACCAAGACCCATGGAATCAGATTCTCCGCGAATGGGACTCTGCAGTCTGCTTTTGGATGAGACCCCAAGGAAACTCTTCTATGCATCAAAGATCGAAAATGATTGCTCTGTAATGTGATGATTCTTTGCAACATCAGGCCTCAATTCAAAGAAACAGGAGTGTATCTCGATTGGCCAATCCCTGGCTACATGTCCACATCCTTATTGCAAGAAAAACTGGGTAAGTGGATATCGGTAATGTCCATTTCCCTTTGTAAAAACTGAGCATCATGGGACTGGACTTTCATCTAAGAATTCTAAAGACGTGGCAGTTCCATATCAGAGAGCTATGGCTAGCAAGTTTCCCTTTACTGGTAGTGATGTCCCAAGGTGGCATGAGGCATTGTATGTAGGATAGAATATCCTAGCTCAGATGCTCCTCCTCTTATTCCAGAGCTGCTGTCCCCACCCTGGTGGCATCATTTCACCTGAATTACCTGGGGAAGGTCCCACCTCCAAACCCCACAGATGCTATTTCCAATTTTAATGTCTCACAGTGGAACTTAAATTTCACCATGAGTTTGATAGAGACGTTCAAACCATAACAAGCAACGATCAGTTTCCATAGCAAGGGCAGGCTCTGCTTGGACTAGGATTTTAAAGGACTAGGGGTTCTCAAGACAGTGAATGGGTGTAAATGCTGATCCACAAAATGGAGTGATTAGGACCTATGAACTATTCCAAACATTTGGAGCAATTAAAGAAGCAAAAAGGGACATGGTCATGTGTCAGAATATAGTGACAATGGCAACAGCCACTGAGGACAAGTCTTGCAACTGAACAATGCCCAAGAACTTATTTTAAAAGTGATAAAGTGTTACAACACAGGTTTCTGTCCAAATTATTTCAAGTAGTTCTAAACCGATTAAAGGATTAAAAACACAAGGATAAATTTTAAAGTATATGAGGGAAAACAAAGAAAACTTTATTTTTTATTTTTTGAGACAGTCTCATTATGTAGTTTAGGCTGCCCCTGAATTCACTATGTAGCTCAGGTCATTCTGGAATCTGAGGCTATCCTCCTGCCTCAGCCACTCAGGTGCTAGAATTATAGCTGTGCATCACCACATCCAACTCAGAAGACTTTTGTTAATGCCAAAAGTAATAATGAAAGATGTTATAAATCAAAGGCAAAGAGCTTAAACTACAAAGGAAAAAACTGGCCAATTCAATTATATTACATTTTAAAACTTTATGATGTCAAAATGCATTGTGAATAAAATGAAAATATAAGCCAAGTTTGGGAGAAGATATTGCATTTCATATATCTCTAAAATACATTAGTGGCTAGAATATTTTTTAAATTTTATAAATTAATGAGAAAGACAATAATCCAAGAGAAAAATGCTCAAGAATGTTGTTTTATTTATTTGTAGCTGAATAAAATTATCTCAGTATTTAGCAGCTCAAAGATTTAGTTTCTCAAGGTGGGTAAGGAAGCTGGCAATGTCCTTGTGGGTAGTCCTAGTTGTCAGCTGAGGCTGTCAGTCAACTGTATTCAATTCCAAGTTCATCCATTCTCAATGGCTGTTTCTAATGGTAGACTGTCTCATAGAGCAACCGATAACATAAAGTTGACCCAGTAATTCTCTTATATGTCATCTGTCATCCAGGAACTCAAATACATACATAAGAATTGTACTTGAAGAAACTCACTGCAATGCTCTTTGTGGAAATAGTCTGCTTGTTTTTCAGAAAGGGATTTTTTTAAAGTAGAAAGGTCTTAAAATGAATGAATTCAAGCTATATATATGTGTGTATCTATCTATCTATCTATTTATATCTGTATATGTCTCAAAAGAAATATCAAGAAAGTCTTGAGAGGATACATACATGTAGTACTACTTATGCAAAATTCTCAAATGCAGACATCTGTGATGTATATTATTTATAGATGTATTCAGGTGTACAAGAAGTTCAATATGCAAAAAGTGACTTTTTTTTTTCTTTCAAGGCTGGAAGGAAGTGGGAAGGAGACCAACTGTATTGAGATGTTTTATTTCCTAAAAAAGACAAAAATATAAAAATCTACTAACATCTGTGTCATCTGAGTATTAGTACAAGGATGTGAGGATTACATTAACAATATTTAACAATGAACACATCTAGGTATCGATGAGTCTGAACAGGTGCTGCCTGTCACAGAAGCCAGGTTCGACAGGGCCAGATGTTGGTCATTAATTGTGAGAGTGTGCCACCTTCAGAAGAGATAGCACGTGTAAGCTGCCACCAGAACTGTTAGGTGGGTTGGTAGGGATTTGTTACTCCAGCAGAAGACATACCTAGTAGATTGCCATGGGGCCTATTTCCTGGTTTTGTTCTGTTCAGCAATGTTTTTTTGTAACATGTATGAAAATATAGCAAGGTCACTGGTCAGATTTACCAATAAAACAAAAACCAAGAGGGATGAGTAATTTCATATTGATTGAATTACAGTGTAAAAAATATCAACAGTTGGAAATGAAGGACCTAAAAATAAGTAAAGTTAAGATACCCTATTTAGCTGAAAATCAATTGCTACTGTAAGTAGGGTGGGGGACACCTGGTTTAGTGAGACTTCATATGAAAATTCTAGGAGTCCTACATCCCATAACCTGATGATGGGAGAATAAATTGGTTTCTGGAGGGTAATTTGGTGATACATCATTAGCAGCTTTGTAAGAAGAATATACCTTGACCCAGAAATTCTATCTCTAAATTGTTAAGAAATCAAGTATAAAATGTAAGTTTATGGAATGGTTATCAAAAACATTGTTTATGAAGTGAAAAAAAAATACAACATGCAAGAAAACCAAACCAAAACAATACAAAACTTGTAAATAGCCTATATGGCCAACCAGAAAGCACTAATAAAATATATAATATACATTGGAATATTATACTACCAATAGTAAAGATCATATAATAAGCATGGGATGAAAACAAAGTTTTGTAAATAAGAAAGTGAGAGGGGTTAAAGGAAGAGGAAGGAAATAGGGAGAAAAGAATTAATATATATCATATATAGATACAAATTCCCTATGATGAATGTGTTGATTATGCATATCTAAAATGTACCAGCAAAATTAATTTTAAAATAAGCATAGGAAGTATTCTGGAAGATTTTACAGCAATATACACACACACACAAGGTACATATTATATTTTCTATTAAATATGTATAATACATAATACATGATATAGTAATTATGTATTCTACAATATATATGATATATTATATATCATAATCATCACTGAGAGGTGGGCTGGGTTGTAAGAGTTTCTTATTTATCTTTTATTTGTATTTTCTAATTTTCTACAAAGATTGTCTTGGTTCTATGATGAAAAACCAATGAGGTTTTAAAAGTTACTTTCAGTTGATGATACACACACACACACACACACACACACAATAACCCAGCAGCATAATGCTTATGCTAAAAGTAGTGATCACCTATGAAATTAGGAGACTAGGACAAACAATAACCTATTATACTCTTCATGTGTCCCTACTTTTTTTTTTTTTTGAGACAGTATCTTGATATTAGTTCAGGCTGGCCTTGAACTCATAGTGATCCTCCTACCTCAGCCTCCCGAATGCTGGGATTACAGTCACAGGGGAACCACAGGGCTATGCTACAACACAACTCTATCCTTTTGTACATAGTTACCTTCAGTATCACTCCCATCTCTGTCATTCCACTCACTTTTCATTTCCCTTTCAAAACTTCCATAAGAATCCATCTCTTTTATAAAGCCTTTGCTCACTTCAACAAACCATCTCAAGCCACTCATTACCTACTACCAAACTTGATGACAGAAAAAGCATTGCAATTTTTTTTTTGAGACAGGGTCTTGCTTCATAGTTCAGGCTGACCCTGAGCTCACTATGTAGCTCAGGCAAGCCTCGAACTCAGCAATCCTCCTGCCTCTGCCTCCCGAGTGCTGGGATTACAGGCGTGAGCCACCAAGTCCAGCATTTGTGGTATGTGATACTGATTGCAGGTGGGCATGAGCCACCATGCCCTGTATTGTTGTATGTGGTTACTGGGGATGGAACCAGGGACTGCACTTGCACTTGCTAGGCAGGCACTGAAACCACTGAGGTATATCTCCGTCTCTTGCTAAATATTTGTAATAGTACACCAGCCCACAGGGTCAATACCTGCTGGAATACACAGCTTTTTCTGTAACAGAAAGGAAGAGTTCTGTTTGATTCAGAAAGTACTTACTAAGCAGTAGGCATTGTTACTCACCATTATGAGTTAAATCAGTTTTTTGTTTGTTTTGTTCTTTTAGAACCAACAGACTCTATTAACACATGTAGGAAAAACAATTATCAGAGGGTTTGTGTTTGCTCGTAGAGATAACATTGGGCATCAGGCTTGGAAAACACAGAAGCAGGAGATGACTAAGAATCTGAACAGAAGGGACAACTCAGTGGGATGTTGCTGTTCGAATAAATTAGTCCGACTTCTCTTTTAAAGGCCTTGACATCACTGCACCCCAAATCTGACTTCATGCGCTGAGAGACCAATGAGTCCCTGGGCTGGCCAGGAGAGCCCAGGACCAACACCATTACTAGCCCCTTAAGAATGCATGCTCTTCTGGCTGTGTCTAATTGTCCCCCAAACCTCCTGCAGTCTTTTGAGGAGGTGGCTGGATATAGCATGCGACTGATTCATGGTGCAATGCGGTGATGCAGGGTGTGTGATCACTAAATCGGTCTGATTGGTCTGGTAGCCTGGATAGAGCATAAAAAGGGCAAGAAAGAGCTGTTAAGGTCCCTTGTTGCTTTTCTACCTTCAGTCTGCTGTGAACAGCTGTCTGTCTGCCATGGCACCCTGCCTTGGAGCCAGCTGATTATGGACTGAAACCTCTATTCACTGTGAGTTAAATAAACCCTTTCTCCTTTGACTTTGAGCATTGGATAGTTTGCCTCAGCAACAAAGAAAGTAACTAAGACTCATGCGATGGAAGAGGGTGGGGACACTTCGGAAGAAGAGAGAATAAATGACTCTGGAAACAGAAACAACAAATGTCAACACCTCACTCCAATATTTTACTGGACCATTTACTGGTGAAGAGGGCGAATGGCCAATGCCGACTAATTATTTGCTTCAGCTACTTCAGGGAGATCCCTAGATTGGATTGTTGGTAGGGAGCCTGGGGGCTAAATAAGTTCTGTGGTTCATTAGTAAGTCAATCAACCGCTATTCTATCTCTGAGTCATACTGGGGGGTTTAGCAGAAGCCAGTGGCAATGTTCATTCAACATTATTACGGACTTGTTCCCTAAGACTCTCCAGTGTCTTCTTTACCATCTGATATGGTTCCATTTTCCATGAATTAAACAAACTTTTCATGAACCCATGTTTACATTCCACTCTTTTTCAGTGGTTCTTCAGGCCTATCAGAACTCAATGTTTATGATAACCAAAGACCATAACCATGCAAATGAGTTATTCCGGGTTTTGTGCCTCCAAATTTCATTTCTAAGTACTATATTCACAGTGTCTCCTGATCATCATGTTTTGGGGTTAGGTGAAGAAGTTTATGTTGGCCTTCAAAACTTTAAACATTTTGGAAATTTATCTCAGGGCTCACTCTTCCCAGGTTTATTAACCCAGGAAATGAACTTTTGTGGGAAATAGCAAGCAAATAATCATGGAATGAAGTGATTTCATGTTTTTTTTTTACAAAGTTGAGGTTTTCCTTCCTCTAATCACAGCACAATTCAGTAATAAAAAAAAAAAAAACCGTGGATAGAAGAAAAGAGTCCGAGAATAGCGAACCAGCAGGGAAAAGAAGCCAATATTAAACTACCACTGTATGCCAGGCATTAAGCTGAGCACTTCTATAGTTAAGATTACAAGTTATAAGTGTAGAAAATCACAGAAGCTGACTAAATTAGGAAAATAACCTTACTTTTAAGGCTATTGGGTAGTTCACAGATTTCTCACAAAACTCAGACAATCAGACAAAGCAAAGAAGCAGGAACAAAATGGTACTTTTCAGTCTAAAATGAACAAAAGTCATGCCACAGAACTGGTTCACCATTCCCTCCCGAGACCAGAGGGCAGACACTCAAGCCCTGTGGCTGGATCTCAGTCGTTCCGGATCCTGAAACTGCCACCACTCTGAACCCCTAAGCTTCCTTCCTGTTCCTCTTTCCTTGCTTCAGTTCTCCTCCTCACTCTCATTCAAAGCCTAGGAGTACACACACCTGATGGACCGAGCCTACATCACCTGGCCATGCCACAGCTTCCAAGGAGGAGAGAGGAGTATCCCAGATTTCCTGCTTCTCTAGAGAAGAACGTCCTCTCTCTTGTTTAGACAGCCTAAAATCATGCATGTTCCACATTAGCACTTGACATATGTTTCTAATCCAACTAACTCAAGAATCGCATGCATAGTGTTCTCCTCACTTGACAGATGTGTATACTAAGTTTCAGTGAGTCTAAGTACAGTAGTTGGATTGAGAACAAATAATGAGTAGATGATTGAATAATGGCTAGAACCCTAGAACCATTCTTTATGGTTCCATGACGTCTCTTTTATGCTAGGCACTGTGCTTATCTCTGGACACAATACTGTATGAATTAGGGACTATTATACCTACTATTAAATCAGGAAATAGAAATTTACCTGAAGTTTTGAATGTATAAGTGACAGGAAATAGGTGGCATGGTACCAAAGTCCCTATTTTGTACTAACTCTTGAGGAAAAGACAGACATCAGGCAAATCCCCTTTCTCATGCTTTAGACCTTCGTGAGGTATGTCAGGTGACCCTCAGGGCACCAGTCTTCAGCAAGAGGGCTCTGATTACTCTGTCACCCAAGATCAGAAGCTTGTACCACTTTTATGTTCTCTTCCATACATCATGAATTACCAAATTTTTCACCTCCAAGATGTGTTTTGAATTTCTCCTTCTCCTTCATGCCTAGAGCCGCATCTCTAGTCTAGGCCTTATTACTTCATGCCAGAAATCTGAATCTCTTCTTAATTTGTCTCCTGCTCTCTGATCTCCACCTTGAAAAGACACTCCTATCTTAACACAAGGCTGTGTAACCTCAGGAGACATGGTGGGGTGAGAAGAAAGTGATGGCTGCTGGCCATCGAACTTCCAGGTTTGGTTGTGCCTGGGTTTAGTACTGGGGCCACCATTTTGCAACTATGCGAGGACAACGCTGATAAAAAGTGCATTCTAGAGACACGGAGGGAGCATGAGTTTTAGAGAAATCAATTATGTTGTGCCTGCAGCCTGCTTCCTTGCAAACTCCTAGCTAGTGAGAAAATGCACCTTCTTATTGCATAAGCCAGTTTTAACTGGGTTTCTGTTATTTGCAGCGGAAGCAGTGCCATGGTAGTCATTTAGCCAAAATACAAATCTAATCATTTTCCTCCTCTGTGGTTTTGCTGTCGTTGGAATCAGGATCACATTCCCTAGAATGGTTCACCAGGCCCCTGACACCTTATTCTTCCTGAGCCAGGCCCCAGTTCATCGATAGAAAGCAGAACCGCTTTCCATCCCCAGCTTCTTGGTACTTCTCTTGCCACCAGACGCTCTTACTCCATTTGTTGCAGATACACCTGTATTTCTATGTTGCTTCTTTTGTAAGTTGTTCTTTTCCTCTTTCCCCAATCGCTGCACTGTTCTTCTACTCCTCTTTCACTTTCAGCTTGAGTGACAATCTTCCTGTAAATTCTTCCCTAATTCCTCTAAGCAGAATGAAAGAATCCTGTACGTGTCTTCGGAGCACTTTGTGTCTGTGCTCTGGAGTTTTCTTCAGACTCACGTAATCAAAGGCACTTGCGCTTCTACCTCCTTGAAACACAAACTCCTTAAAGGCAGGAATTACATTCCATCCCCCTTTGTAGCTCTAGTACTTTGTACAGGATCCAGTGATTCCGTTAGCACTAATGATATGCTTATTGATTATAGTTATGATTATTCATATACGCAGTCTATGGCTATTGTTATTTATTTTTATTAAAATAAAGCAATATTATTGTTAAGATCTTTAGGATTTCGTACTTTACTGACTCTTTAATATATCCTTTCTCAATACAAAATTCCTTTACCTCTAATATTATCCCCACTTCACAGATGAAGACACTGTGTATCTAATCAACATTTGTGTATTTATTGAGTGCCTGCTTTTTGCATAGCCTTAGACAAGACACCAACTGTGGTGGGAGGTTGCAAAGAAGAGGAACTATGGTCTCTCTTTTACAGAGTTTACAATTTACCTGAGATAAATAAAGCAGAATATTTCAAGCACACAGAACAAGGCAATACAACAATGAAGAGATGTGGAAGGTACCAATTTATTATATAATAAAAGAGGGCTATAAAATAAGTACCACAAGGACTGAAGCAGGAAATAGCACTGGTCTCTGAGTGAAGGTCCCTAGAGGACCTTCCAAAAAAGGAACTGAAACTGAATTTTAAGGTTCAACAGCAGAAAAGCACTCCATGTGAAGAGTGAAGGCTACGCAGAGCAAATGTGCTTTACTACTTCACAAGGAAAAGGAATAGTTAAAGCCTCAAGAAAAGGAATATATGTTTGTGGGATGGAAGGCTTCATGGCAGAATAGTTGGAAATCTGGATGGATGGATGGATGGATGGATGGATGGATGGATGGATGGATGGATGGATGGTTGGATGGATGGATGGGTGGATGGATGGATGGGTGGATGGATGGACACATGGATGGTTGGATGGGTGGGTGGATGGGTGAATGATTGGGTGAGTTGGTGGACAGACAGAAATACAGGCGTATAGATAATGAGTAGATAGAGGACTAGATGGATAGATCCAAGAATTGCAGAGCCCAGGGCTCATTTTCCTAACATTGTTTCCACATGACAAAGCAACATGATGAGGAACTGTACTCTCTTCATAGAGCAGTTGGTGTAACTTGTTCAAATGAAAGGCAGGCCTTGTGGGAATCAAAAATCATGTGTTGAATTAAAGTATCTGAATGTGGTCAGAGCTACAACAAACAGGCTTGAGCTTAGGATGTAATCAGGTCAGTGTGGCCCTTTAATGTTATATGTGGGTATATTTTCTCCCAAACACATGGGCAGAGATGTATAAAACTTTATTTGGGTTTTCTCTTTTTCCTTTTTCTTGTGTGATGCCAAAACTCTGTTTGGACTAGATTGTCACTTTCTAACTTCCTGTGTGTGGGAGTCTGAAGCCCCATGAGCCAGCATAGATGAGAGATTTTGACTCATAATAATGGTGGTAGCAAGTGTTTATGTAACTTGAGTACAGGATTCCATTCAGCTGGTTAGGGAAAAGGACAAAGTTGATGGGAAAGTGAACTTTACCTCCCTGCCCCATCCTTATTCCCAACAAAATTCTGTCCTGGCTTGATGGTCTCATGTAATCAACATGAGGTAGAAATTACTCCTCTAGATTGCAATCCTAACAACAGGAAGCCACGTTATTAACTCAGTATCATCCGATTCTGTCTCATCCCTCCATGTTGTATTTCTCCTGAGGTCCTGGTACTGAATTTCTGGCAGGCACACAACCAAACACAGAGGCTCTCTTCCTAAATTAGGAGGGGGGCTTTCCAGCCTCGGGTTTTTCCAAACTAGGCTCACTGAAGTCCAACTCACAAAGAGTTTGGATTCAGCCTGACATGAGGGTTTGTGTTTTTCAATATTCTTGGTATTTGTCAGCCTAAGATGGCTTGAGCAACCTTTTTCTTGATATCTTGTGATTTTTCTGTGAAAGTTTATCCAGAAAATATTGTTTGCTCACAAAGGCAATCCTTAACCCTTCCTTTGTGGAAGCTGGAAACCCAAATCCAAATCCCCTGATCTCCCTTGTGCTGGGAGATATAGTCATGTGATCTAACTGAGGCCAGTAGAAAGAACACAAGGTCTATTTTGGGCTTCTAGAAAAATTTTCCTTCTTATATAGGAGACAAATAGAGATGCTATCTTTTTCTCCCTTTTTTCATCTTGAATGCAGAAGCGGTACAGGGAGCTACTGCAGAGATCCTGGGAGACGATGTTACAGGTCTGTGGAAGAAAAGCCAATACACAAATGCAGGGGTAGAAAGTTAGAATGAGCCACATGGCAGAGCTGAGCTCCTAGCAAAAACAAACACAGAGGCCACTTCTAAAAAATGTCCGTAGCTGGGCTAGAGTTTTAGCTCAGTGGCACCATGTCTACCTGGCAAGAGCAGATTCCAAATTTGATGTCTGGTATCCTACAAAAAAGAAAAAAGCCCACATCTCTTGAGCCTTTGTTGTTGAGTTCTTTGACACTCACTGTTGCACTTATTCCTAAGACAGATGAACTATTGGTACTTCACTAGCAGCACTGGTGAGGGACAAGAAGATAGGAATATTGATCTCAGAGACTCATGTTGTCTAGAAGCAAGAGTGTGGAAAACCAGATTCTGGGAGAATGGATAGATAAGAGGATTGATTTGGTCATTTTCTGCCTGTGTTTTCCTAATGTCTCCCACCCCAAGTGGCTTTCAGCTTGAGTTTGTGTGAAGGGGGTCCTGAGGCTCAAATGCAGTGCCTCAAGCATCAGGCAAATGCTGTGCTGCTGAGTTGCTGAGGACCAACTTTGACTTGAATTTTAATGCATTAAATTCCCTTATAGGAAATCCAAGATGATATTGTAGCAAAACCTCACATATACCTTTACTGACAGGAGGTGGAAAATTATCTACTCTAAGGTGAAGCCACAAAGATGTGGATTTCTGGCTGTTCAGCACTTTCATCCTAAAGACTGGATCAGTGCTTTGCCTGAAGTTTGATCCCATCTCTTACTTTGTTGAGTGTGTGAATTATTGAGACTGTGTCTCAAGAAGTTATTATTGGTTTGAAAGGCAGAAAAAAAGGCTCAAAAAATTTAGAATCCATGAGGCTTATGATCTGGTCCTGATTGCTATAACTGTGGCCTTTGTTCTGCTTGCTAGAGCAAAAAAAAATTTTTTTAACAGTATTGGGAATCAAATCCAGGACCTTTGCACTGAGCTACCTCTCCACCCTATTCCTCCACTTTTAAATTTTGTAAAGTATGAAATGAGACCTGGGCTAAGTTTCTAAATGGCCCAGGGTGGGCTTGAATTTACAATCCTCCTACCTCAGCCTCCCAGAGGGCTGTAGTTACAGGCATAGGACATCACAACTGGCTTAAGTTCTTAAGTTTCACCATGTCAATATTTATCTTACAGTAGTCAAAAAAGCATTTGTTTTTGGAGAATGGACTTGGAAAAAGTGACAACTCCCTTGTGAACTTCCAGTTATGATTTTGACAAGAGGAAATTCTGTTGCACCTTGAGTTCAGCCTGGCAAAAAGAGAAACTATTTACAGATATCTCAAGGAAAAGTCCAGAATAGTCCAAGTGGAATCTTCTTTTATTTTAGTGAAATGTATGTAGTCTTAAATTATCAGATAGTTGCTCTGCTCCCAGGGATTAAGCAACTCCTCATTCCTGCCGCTCCCTAGTGGCTGTCTCACATGCCAGGCTCATGTCCTACTTACCTTTTTGTGTGGGCACTGAGTTTATAGAATGAACATTGATAGTTGTCGCTAATGTCTGCTGACAACTCACTCCCTGCTGAACATAAACGAGATCTTTATGTGTGTTGACTCAGTTATTCTTCCCAAGAACCTTGAGGTAGCCTCTAGTGATAACCTCACAGATGATTACTTAATGCATTCTGCAGATATTTACTGAGCTGCTAATGTGTGTTTGGCACTGTCCTGAGGTGAAGAGTATAATGTGGGACTTGATAGGAACAGGGGATGGATGTTCTCATGGAGTTGAAACTATGGTGCCAAGGAGGGACAATGCCACAGATGGGTAAATTGTAAAGAAAAGTGCTCATATTCCCGGTGTCTGGAAATAGTATGGTATCAGTGTCTGGTGAGAGCTTTGTGTTTGTCTGCTCTTTGTTACTATGACAAAATATCTGAGATGATCAACTTAAAGGAACATGTTTATTTTGGCTCATCGTCTCTGAGGTTTCAATCCATAGTCGCTGGTCTCTATTGTTTTGGACCTGTGGTGGCATCATAGCAAGAATTAGTGATGGAGGAAACCGCTCACCTCATGGTAGCCAGGACTGAAAAGAAAGGGAAGAGGGGCTGGGCTCCTCTAATCCTGTTCGAGGACACACACCCAATAGCCTAACTTCCTTTCATTAAGTCCCTCCTCTTAAAGGTTCCATCACCTCCCAATAGGTTTATGGACTAGAGGCTAGTGTTCTACACATGAAAGCTTGGTTCCCTGTAAAATGGTACTGAGCCAATGGGCTTTAGAAAATGGGAGCAGGCCTTTAAGAGGGACTGTTTTTCTGAAGGAAGAGATGACACACTGGATGACACTCCAGACCTAAACAACAGTAGGTCCCCTGGCCTGTCTCAACACAGTGGAGAAGCAAGTATGTGCAAAGGAAACAAGAGAGAGCCAAGGAAGTCAACTTCCTTTTATAACAGTGTGTTCTCATTGTAACTATTCCAGTCCGTTAAGAATACATTTTTTAAAAGAAAGACTGGAAATGGAGCTCAGAGTTCTTAATTAGCATGAGTAAGGCCCAGGGTTACATCCTCACCGCCAAAACCAAACCAAACACAAACAACCCCCCCAAAACAACAACAACAATAACAAAAAACCATGCTCCAGTGTGTCATCTCTTCCTTCAGAAAAACATTAGTCCCTCTTAAAGGCCTGCTCCCATTTTCTAAAGCCCATTGGCTCAGTACCATTTTACAGGGAACCAAGCTTTCAGCATATGAACCTTTGGGGGAAACACTATCTCTAAACTATAGCAGGTAGTAAAGTTACTAAACAAGCAAACAAATTGGTGAGCTAATATTTATTGGAATTGGGTTAGCCTGATGTGTAGTAAAAGAGCATTTCTGGGCTGGGGAGTGAGAAGGGAGGGGGTCTTCCCACAGAGCACAACTGATAAGGGCTCCAGAAGAGGCAGGCTGGAGATGAAAGCCTAGTGCCAGGAAACTTCACACAGCCCGCTGGGCAGAGATCAATCTTCACCATGAAAGGAAGGAGCCAAGAAGGAAGACCAAAGCCGAGGGAACAACAGGGGTCCGAGGGACACAAGTCCAAGCCACAGGGGAAGGGGAGAGTGGCTGCTGAAAAGCCTCCCAACACTCTCAGAGCAGAAAGGGAGCCCACGTGAATGAAAGGGATTCTTACAAGTGCCTAGAAATAGCTGGCGAGGATCATACAGGCTGAGGCTTAAAAAGCCTTTGTTCTCGGTCAGATTAAGAGAAGCCACTATGGTCCAAGGAAACAAGAAACTCTCAGGAGTGTATGTGGATGAGACTGAGGGTAGGGGGTGTTGGTTTTGTTTTTTGTTTTTTTTTTTTACAACAAATGCTGAAAGGGAATTCAGTGTGTCCGGTTGGTAACTTGCACCTGCCTGAGCAGAAGAGCTGGAACTGTCTCCGTAGGAGCCTCCAGGCCTGAGCAGACCCTGGAAATAGGGAACCTGTGAAGTCTGTTCAGGGCTACAACATTGTGACTTTCTGTGAGCCAGTCAATCAGCAGCTAGGTACAGAGCTTCTCCTCTGGGGTCCAAGAACCTCTTAGGCATCTGTCACAGGAGGAATCAGGACCAGCTGCGATCTGCGAGCCTGCCCCAAGGGCTTCTGGGTAAGAGAGCCCTGGATTTCTGGACTCAGCTGCCCTAAAGAAGCTGCTGTGACTCTTGAGATTGTGTTGGTCTCATAAGCCAGTTCAAGAAACCCTAGAGAGCAACCAAGAGTGACCCTGTAAGAGGATTTCAAAGAATACCAGATTGGGATATTCTCCTTTTTCCTTATTATCCCTCCTAACAGGGAGGCAACATGGTGAGGTGTTCTGAGCCTCATCCCAGGACAAATCCAGACTTGCTCCCTTTCCAGTGTGGCTTTGGGCCATACTGTTTCTGCATCTACAAAACTGACACGATAGTCTCTAGCTCATAAGGCTGTCACAGGACTGAGAAGCTCAGAAATGTGCAATGCACTCAATAAACATAAATATGACTGTTATTACTGTTGCCCCTGAAGATTGTCTGCCAAGCCAACACACAGTGTTCGTATTACACCATTTCCCACCTCCTGTCATTTCAAGGGCAACATGAAATGTTCAGTACAGGATGAAGTCTAGGGACAAATCTCAAAACAAGGCCCCAGACCTCATATATGCCTCTACCTTCCCCATTTGTCCTCAGGAGGAGGAGAAAGTCCCTGAAGAGTGGTGTGGCCTAGAGTTAAGACCTGTCAGGAATAATGTGTGGAAGTGGACAAGCCGACCTGCACACCAGAGCTCTAATAGCTGAGGGACATCAGCTGAGTGGTCCAGGCATCAACGTCTCCCACGTCTGATGGGAGACCCTGGAATGCTCGCAGAGCCCCCAGCCCCAGGACACAGGTCCTCCGATTCCTCTCAGCCAGGGCAGCCTCCACTCTGCTGTTTCTCTCTCCCTCACTTTCTCCACCAGGCCCTCCAGGGAGGCAGGCGTGGGGTGGGGACATCATTTGCATAACACTTAAAAACAGACTCTTGGCAGCTTTCATTAAGTACCAGGGGGTTGGGGAAGGGCATGGATGCTCAAGAGGAAAAAACAAAAGGAAATATTCTGGGAATTCCCAGTTTGTTCTTGGCACCAGGTAGGAATTCAAATTCTTTGGGAAGTTTTTCTTTAGAAATGAACCCCATCCCCATCCCCATCCTCCTCACCGGGCCCTACTCCTTCCTCTTCATGCCTCCTGGACTTCGTGAATGCCACAACTAATTTGAGTTTGAAACGAGTCCTGATTTGTCCCAGTTGTTCTTTGGAGCCAGCTCAGGGGAAGTAACATGTACAGAGCAACTGAGCTCAGGATGGTCTGGGTCCTCTGTGGAGCTTGCAGGCAGCCAGAGCCCCCTGAGGGCCAAGGCCGGAGGGATTCCACTGGGGACCTTGCTGAGGCCTTGTTCCCACTGGTACTCTTTGGCCTGGCCTTCTGTTACCTGATGATCTAGGTCTTTTACTAAATGACTCTTAACTATAGTTCTATAATTTTCTCTTAAAAGTCTTGTGTGTGTGTGTGTGTGTGTATTTTAGATTTGGAACTTGATTATTCAGTAATAAACAGTACAGTTAACAAGTAATTTTGAACCATTTTTTGCATTGTTTTATATAAGTCCCTTTTAATATTTTGATTTTTGAAACTTTTTATAAATAAGCTTTTACTTGGGGTGAATTTAAAATTTTTAGAAAGATCACAAACATGATCTAGTTCCTGTATGCTCTCACCCCGTCTTCCTTAATATTTACATCTATGTAACCATGGCACATTTATCAACACTAAAAAAATCAATGTTGCTGTTTCATTAACAAGTGGACTCTGGTCTAGACTTTATCTGGAATTCCCCAGTTTTTCCACAAATTTTTTTTTCCTGTTTTTGGAATCAGTCCAGGATTCTTCATTGCAATGAGCATGTTTTCAGTTTTGAAAACAGCTACCTAGCTACACCTCATTAATTCTGAAATCTTATATATTTATTCCTTAGAATTTTCTAAGTATTCAGTCAGCAGATAATGATTTTGCTTTTTGTTTCCCAGCCCTTACACTTTAAATTTTTTTCCTGCTCCACTAGGTAGGACTTCTAGGGCCTTGATTGGCAGAAATATAACATTGCTTGACACCCAACATTTCACCATCATAGCTGCTATATTAAAGGCTTTTTGCATGTATTATTTTTCACTTTTTTTTTTTTTTTTTTGCTTTGTGAGACAGGGTCTTGCTTTGTATTTCACTCTTTTTACATTGGCTGTACAGACCAGCGGGTTTAATTTTGACAGATTCATACATGCACATAACATGCTTTGATCATTTCTACCTTTCTGTCACTTCTTTTGCCACAACTTATTCCTGTTTCACAATTTAGGGGGCTCCGTACATACATTTGGCCCGTATCTGTTTCCCTGTTACCAACTCTTATACCCCTTCCTTATTCCTCTTCTCTTTTTTAATAATAGTCTTTCTCTACTTTCATACTGTCTATATTTTCAGAGTCTACATTAGAGAAAACCTGCAATATTTGATAAAGTCTGACTTATTTTGCTCAGCATGATGGTTTCCAAGGCTATCCAATTTCCTGCAAATGACAGCCTTTTGCTTTTCCTTAAGACCAAGTAATATTCCTTTGTGCATATACACCACATTATTTTTCTCCCCATTCATCTGTTGATGGGCATCTAGGGTGGTTCCATATCTTGGCCATTGAACTGTGCCGTAATAAATATGGGTATGTAGGTATCCCTTTGGTATGTTGATGTTAATTGGCCTAAACCAAGGAGTAGGACAGTTGGATCAAACAGAAACTCTGTTTTTCATCTTTTGAGGCCCCTCCATCCTGATTTCCAATAGTGGCTATATGAATTTGCATTTTTACTGGCAGTGTAGGAAGGTTGCTTTCACCCTGTCTCTATCACCATGTTTTTTTGATTGAAAGCAATGGCCATTCTGACTGGGGAGAGATGGAATCTCATTGTAGTTTTCATTTACATTTCCTTAGTGACTAAGGACACTGAACTTTTTTCATATGTTTATTGGCCATTTGACATGTACTATTTTTTGCTTTTGTTGGCTGGAAAGGTTTGGGTAAGGTCAGAATGATTTCTTCCTTAGCTGTTTCACTCTTATGAGTGACTAAGGCCAAGAAATATGGCTATCTGGACTTGAGTGTCTTGTAACTCTCCATACTGCACTATATGTCTCCCCTGCCCTAGAGTTTCCCCTCAAAGATTAGTCTAGCCATTCACAAACACAGCTACCTGTTCTAAGCTCTGTAAGGCTGAAGTCCATCTCAGTGGGTCTTTTGCTAACATGTAATTTTTTTAAACATCGTGCCTTATCATTATGGAAATGTTGGCTTTCAGTTATGCAGATGTTCTACATGTGATACATCTCATTTTCTACTGGATGGATCCTCGTGAGCTTCACTGAGGCCACCTAGATGGAATTCATGGAGGAAGCATTTCCCCATTCTTCTAGGTGGAAGAGGTCTTGAAAGCACACTCCCAGTCTCCCGCCCAGTGCCAGCGTCCTTGCAGCATCCCCTGCTGGGTGTCTTCTCAGGCTCTACCTGAACCACCAGGTGACCTACTTTGCCACTGGGCCTTGGACAAATCTGTCTCCTCATCTCAAACAGAAATTCAGGGATATTGTGAGATCTAAAGGCAGAAGAGTTAAAGCATGTTGAAAGCAGTGAAATTATCTGCTTCTATGCTAGCAATAATTATATATTTCATTAAATTTGTTGATTGAAACTAATATAGTTTACTGTTAGAACTTTCTTCTTCCTCTTCTTCTCCTCCTTGTCCTCCTCCTCCTTCTCCTCCTCCTCCTTCTCCTTCATCTTCATCTTCGTCTTCGTCTTTGTCTTCTTCTTCTTTTTTT
The DNA here is from genome assembly GCA_004025085.1 of Thryonomys swinderianus. Lineage (NCBI taxonomy): Eukaryota > Metazoa > Chordata > Mammalia > Rodentia > Thryonomyidae > Thryonomys > Thryonomys swinderianus. Next base: position 3,088 of record PVIC010008249.1, on the reverse strand, counting down.
AATGGTACCATGGAATCAAACTCAGGACCTTGTACTTGCCAGGCAAGTGCAACACCACTGAGCTATATTCCTGGCCTTTTCTCCTTTTATTTTTATTTTATTTTATTTTTTATTTTTTTTTTTGAGACAGGGTCTCACTTTGTAGTTCAGTCTGGCCCTGAGCTCACTATGGTGCCCAGGCAAGCCGCCGCGAACTCAGCAATCCTCTTGTCTCTGCCTCCCGAGTGCTGGGATTACAGGCGTGAGCCACCACGTCCGGCATTGTGGTATGCGGTGTTGATTGTTGGTGGGCGTGTCTCCACACCCAGCATTATATGTGGTTACCGAGGATCGAACTCAGGACCTTGCGCTTGCAAGGCAGGCGCCGGAACCACTGAGCTAACCCTCCGGCCCTTATTTTTATTTTTAAAATTTCATTTATTAAGTAGACAGTCTCACTATGTGGCCCAGGCTGACCTTGAATGCACAGTCTTCCTGGCATATCCTCCTGAATGTTACAGTTATAGGAATGCCCCACCACACCCAGTCTGAAGGACTTCTTCTTCACACTAAACTGATAATATCTGAGTGCTGGGACTCTTACTACTGGTCTGAACCTGTTTGCTTTTCTAGAGCAGTGGTTCTTGCAATGGAGTCACTGGAGAAGCAACACGAGTATCACCTGGGAACTCGTTAGAAGTGCAAATTATTAGGTCTTGTGCAGAACCAGAGAATCAGAAATGGTTGGAGTGGAACATGGCACTTTAGTCCTTCAAGGGATTCTGAGAAATACTGAAGTCTGAAGACCACTAAGCTGAGCATAACCTCAACAAACTGTCTGCAATGAAGGTTTTCCTCCAACCTGTGTGGATCTACTAGATATGGCTAGTACCTGATAGGTCTGGCTGGTGCAGAACAAAGCCAATATGGTGTTCTTGACAAAAGTGCCTCTTTCCTTCCCATGTGGTGTTTCAGCCAAAGACACTCCTTCTTTTTCCCATAATGTCTTGTGTCCCTTCTGCCCCTGATGTCTTCACTGTCATAAGCTAACCCACCAAGTAGAAGGCAGTCTAATGTCTCCTTGCCTCTTGATCCCTTATCCCTGCCCTAAGGCTATATAAATTGTATGCTTTGTTCCCTGCTGCTAATTCTCCATCTTTTGAGCAGTGCACCAGGTACCCTTCCCCAATAAATCCCTGCTCCTGGGCACCCAAATCTCAGCGCATTTTATTTTCTACCAGTACCCAATTCAGCAACACTAAAAATGCATACTATTCAATGGAATGGATCCACTGACTATGAATTTGGATGTGACAGTAGCGTGAAATTGGTTTTAAAAACTTGCAAACACTTCCTATGTCTGTACCTATCCCGTGGAAGAGCAGGTTTTGGTCTTGTCTTCCAGTTTGGTTTTGTCTACTCCACAAACCAAAGAGAAAACAAGATGGATTCTGACCCCTGGAATATACTGAGTAGAGGTGGTCCCGATCTCCATTTCTCAAGTTCAGTGTACCCACAAATCACCTGGGGATCTCATCAAAGTGGACACTGGGATCATTCCTCCAGGAGTTGGCCTGAGAATCTGCATTTCTAAGCACTGTGGGAATGTGGGCCGTGGCCCACACTTCAAATAGCAAGGCTCTAGACCAGAACAATGGGGAACAAGTTCTCTTTTCTCACGAGCGTCAACCTCCACATGTGAAGCCTGTTGTCCCATTCCCTGGGCTTCATGTCCAGGGTAAATACAGCCAGTTCTCTCAACGATTCTTCAGCTAGCCATGTTTCCTCATCACGCTCATGTGGATCTGTCCACTGGCTGTAGTTAAGCCGATGCCTCCTCCCTCTTCTCCTGTCTCTCTTTCCCTGCCTCTCCTGGCATGGCAGCTATTTCCTTCAGTGTTTCCTAGGCTGGGTTCAGGCCTGGGGGATTTTCAGATGGCTCAGACTTGTGGGGGACTCTTGGGGAAACCAGCACAGAGTGGGCAGTGCAGAGTGCAGCGTGCATCTGCTGAACCTGACTCCGGCCCGGCTGTGCCTCCTGCTTCTGAGGTCCTCTCTGGTGACTCCTGCCTGTGCTGTCCAGAGTCAACTCCATGCAACAGGAGGAGCTTGGGTTTTCCTCCCTGCACTCACTTGTCAAAGGCCCTGGGGATCCCTGGGGATCCCGGGCTGGGGAGGGTGCGGAGAGTGGCGAGGAGGGTCCTTCCTCTGCTGGGAAGAGGGAGTTTCAGCTAGCCATGTTTCCAGGTCAAGACGAGTTAGCCGTTGTGATCCTGTGACCCTTCCGCAAGGTCCCCCATTCCCACTGCACTGAGTCTCTGCCTTCATCTGCCTTCCATGTAATCCTGGTGTAGCCCGTGGTTTCAAGCTCAGGCCCTATCACTCATGAGCTGTGTGACACTGACAAGTTCCTTAACTTCTTTGAGCCACACTTGTAAAATAAGCTTACAGCATAAGGGTTTAGCAAGAAGTAAGACTCTCGGTGTAAACCTCTTAAAATGGTAATTAACACTATTAGGGCTCAATTAACCGTAGCTGCTGTTAGAATTGTAACTATTAACAGTATAGTCAAGGGGTCTTTCAATACTAAGTATTTCAAGTTATTTGTAATTTGTTATTATCTTAGTTATTATTAGAAAATACTTTTTGGAAATTGAACCCATGACTTTGCGCTTGTGAGGCAGGTGCCGGATCCACTGAGCTAAATCCCCAGCCAGCAGTTCACCTTTACTGGATCCCCTTATTTGCATGTGAGGAGGCTAAGACAAGACAGTCCCTCCGGCTCTTTATGGAGCCTGACAGTTGGAGAGAACCTGAGAAATGAGTGGTTACCCCAGGGAAAAGGTCAGCAGGGACTTTTGGAGAAACGGAGAGGGCAGGTGAGGCAAGGAAGTGAGGAAGCAGTTGCAGGACTAGGTGTGGTGAATTCAGGGCCTCTCGGAAGGAAAGGCACTTCTTGCTCCTGTTATTAGTTCACCACTGTGTCCCTTACACTCAGAGCAGCTCCTCTGCAGGAGTTGGCTCAGTGGTGAGTGGCCGGACTGTCTGTCTTCTGGCAGAAGCAGTGCGCCTGGCCGGGCCACCAGCCTGCTGTGGGTGGTCCCGGGCC